>PYXC01000092.1:195000-237500 GCA_015244755.2 Tenualosa ilisha | reverse complement strand
CAAAGGCAACGATGCTATTAGATTGACCTAGGAAGAGGCAACCATGTTTGTTTCGTGTTTCTCACCCTCCATCACTCCCAGAGCCTTACAAAGAGAGCTGATCTCTCCAGACGTCTGCCTTTTTTCTCCCAGTGGATATCTTCAGGACAGATGCACTGGGAAAGAGCTGCCATTGGTCAGTGTGAAACCCGGATCAGGGCCGCATCTGGACCGAATGTGGGCTAAACGGACCTGCCAGAGTCTCATGAGGACTAATAGCATTGTTATCTACAGAGCCAGTGCTGTCCAGGGGCACAGAGGCAAGGGCTGAAGGATGGAAGACATATCAGAACCAACCAATAACCTGATCTTGATTAAATGTGGACTAGTTCAACAACCAATCCAAACAGGTCCTGTCTCAGACTCATCTGCTCTTACAAGAAATAGGTATCAAACCAAACATGGACATCATGTCATCATGCAGTTGAATGTTCTGAAGATATGTGGCCAACATAGTAAGAGATCAACTTTTATGAGTACAGAGGACAAACAAAGATGAAAAGAAGATGCATTTATTCCAGAGTGAATCATGGAGAGGCATCTGGTATCCAGAGAGTATTGTCTCCCCATTTGAGTCAAATCTGGCACATCTTCACATACACTATCTAGTATATTGTGCACTCCAGAGTTCCACACTATGTGGAGTTGGGCCATTGCTATAAGTCTCATGTCATGAGTCTCACGTCCATAAGGGCCATCAGAGCCAAGGTCCTCGTGAGAGACACAACTGGACCTGGGAGAAGGAGAAAGAGTTGACTTGTTCCAGTCTGCAGAGACACAAACACACATGTGCGATACAGCACTGCCCCCTGTTGGATCAGAGGTGAAACAGCAAGGCGAGGGGCCGCGCTGACAAAGGTAGAAAACCTGAGCACGGACACGGCCAAATGGCTGCTTGTTCCACCATCCTGATAAGGCGGGGAGGGCGAATAAAATTAAGGTGCAGAATTATTAGTCCTTATCAGCCTAAACTCTGGATTTTCACAAGGTCTGTTCCTCCCTTTCTGCAACTGGGCTAATAAAAGAGTGGAGGAAGTCATTGCAGATAGCAGGTGAATGAGGAGAGTGAATGGTCTAATACATCCATCCACACAGACGGACGGACAGAGAGACAGCGCTAATAGCTCTCTCTGCTGTGAGTCTGCTGACTACACTATCACACTCAGCTCAGCAAACACACCACTGCAGAGGACTGTGGGATTGCTCTGCCGTCTGCTGATACCCTCTCCGTCTCGTCACACCATGATTCCACGCACACGCGCGCACACACCACACACACACACACACACACACCACACACACACACTAGTGCTCCTACAGTGTTGTTGCACACCCCCTCTGCTGGTCTCAGCTGTCTGCGATCCCGTAAGCTGCGTCCTCAAATCTGAAATTTGGCAAATCCCTACAACAGACTGCACCCCCGTCGCTCTCCTCCTTTCCCCCGTCCTGCCTGCAGCCGACGGCGCTGCCTCGCATGCAGCTGAATCCCGAATCGCTTGCGCTCTCGTTCGTACGTTCGTTCGCTTGCTCGCTCGCTTGCACGCTCCTTTGCCTGCCCGTCTTGCCTCGCCTCTGCATTTTAAATTCAGCAGGCAATCAAGATTTTGTGCCCCCACTACACACACACACACACACACACACACACACACACACACACACACACACAGAGCACTCTCCTGCTTCCCCCTTCCAACACATCACAAGTTCAGGGCTCCATAATCTGGTGTCAGCGGGACTTATCGTGATGACAAGGTAAACAGAGTGGGTGGTGTGATGAGTCTGTGTGTGTGTGTGTGTGTGTTTGTGTGTGTGTGTGTGTGTGTGTGTGAATACGTGCGTGAATATGTGTGTGTGTGAGAGAGTGTGAGTGCGTACACTTAAGTGATTGAGTGTGTGTGTGTGTGTGTGTATGTGTACACTTGAGTGACTGAGTGTGTGTGTGTGTGTGTGAATATGTGTGTGTGTGAGTGTGTGTGTGTGCGTACACTTGAATGATTGAGTGCGTGTGTGTGTGTGTGTGCATGTACACTTGAGTGACTGAGTGTGTGTGTGTGTGTGTGTGTGTGTGTGTGTGTGTGTGTGTGTGTGTGTGTGTGTGTGTGTGTGTGTGTGTGTGTGTGCGTAGTGTGTAATAGAGTGATGTGAAACGAGAGGGAAGGAAAAAGAGAGGAGGGAGTATTTTGACTGTGTCAGGGGGAAGCAGAAGGTGAGTAAGCAAGCAACCTGCAGAGCTGTTACAGAAAAGAGAGAAGGCAGTCAGCAGAACGAGAGAAATGAAGAAAGAAAGATTGATAGAGAGAGAGAGAGAGAAAGAGGGAGTGAGAGAAAAAGAAAGAGAGAGAGAGGTGGGATAAAAAAAAAAAGCTGCAGGCTAATACAGAACCCATTGCGATGATGGGGCAAAAACTGACGGAGAAAGTAACTGCGGTATACAGAGAACTAGAAAGGGGAGGGGAAGTTAAGAATCTAGAAACTTCCGGTGGTGGTGTGTCGGCGGAACGCAACAGCACAGTGTGCTCTCCAAACCACTGAGTCATAAAAGGAGACACCAATTGAGAGTGTGTGAGAGAGGCGAACACGGACACGAGACAGAAAGACAGAGAATGAGAAGAGAGAGAGAAAGAGAGATAGACAGAGGGACAGAGAGTGGACAGAGAGTGGGGAGAGAGAGTAATGTGTGAAGTGTAAGTTGAGGAAGGGGGGTTGGGGATTACATAAAGCACCTACAAGATGTTGGGGGAGAGGTGGTGAGACAAAAGCAAATGCAGGACAGGAGATGGAAGATAGGAGATGGAAGACAAGAGATGGAGTGAAGAGTGAGAGAAAGCAGCGGAGGACTGTCACGGAGGACAAATGGAGTAATTGAAAGAGGGAGAATTTGAGAAAATAGGAGAGAGAAAGGAGAGAGTGATGAATAGGGAAGAAGAGCGAGCAAAGGAGGGAAAGGAGTGAAATAGGAGGATAGAGAGATGAGAGAAATACAGAGGGACAAAAAACAGATGCAGAGAGAGGAGAGAAATAGAGAGAGATCATGACAATAGAAAGAGCAAAAGAGGAGAAGAGACAGAGAGAGTGACAAAACAAATGTGATGGATGAATGGAGAGACTGAGAAAAACACAAGAAAAGTGAGAGTGAGAACAGAGAACAGGGGAGAGAAAAGGAGAGACTGAAGAGAAAGAGACAGATAGGAAGAAATTGAGCTAATGAACAGAAGGGAGAGACTGAGTGAAGGAAAGGGGCAGTGGTGACACAGAGAAAGAGAGTGATAGAGAGAGATGGGAAAACGAGCAAAAACAAGGGTGATCAGGGAGAGAGAGAGCTAGAGGAGTGATCAGGACAGGAGATGAGGAGTGGTGAGTAGAGAAAAGGAGAGAAGAGAGGAGAGAAAAGAGAGGAGGAAGGATGAGAGGAGAGGAGTGGACACCAGAGGGGGGGGGGGGGGGGGCAGGAGGCAAGTAGAGAACAGGGAAAGAATCAGGCAGGCAGAAGGAGCGAGAGAGAGGACAGGGAAAGGACGCCTATAGCACAAAGACAACAGGGCAGAGTGTTGACAAAGAAAAGATGAACAGAATGGGTGAAACAAAAAGAAAAAAGTAGGAGAGAGGAGGGAGGAGTAAGACAGGGAGAGGAGGAGCTTGGACGAAAGAGAGAAAAGAAAGAGAATAAGAGGGAATGGATGGAAGAAAGAGAGAAGAGGGGAATGAAGAGGGAGAGGAGAAGAGAGCTTGGATGAGAGTGAGAGAAGTGAGAACGAGAGGGCAAGACAAGATTGGATGAGAGGGAAAAAGAGAGAGGGAAAGGGCGGAGAGAGTGATTGCATGAGAGAGAGAAAATAGGAAGAGGTAGAAGAGACCAAGTGGAAGAGAAGAGATTGAATGAGAGGGAGAAAAGAGAGAGAGAGAGGGCGATGATAGGAAGAGAAGAGAGATAATCTGAAAGGCAGAAAAGTGAAAATGGATAAGGGAGAGGAAGTGCAAAATAATAGAGAAAGAGAGAGAGAGATAGAGAAAGAGAATGCATGAAAGAGAGAGGGATGTGTGCATCTGTGGTTCTGTCAGTGTGGGGTGGAGGTGATGGGAGGGCTCTTAATGAAGAGAGCCAGCTGTGGAGGAGGGCCTAAAGATGACAGGCCAGGAGACAGTGCTGACAGCAAGAGGAAGTACACACACACACACACACACACACACACACACACACACACACACACACACACACACACACACTCACACACATACACACATGCATATACTCACACACAACCCATGTGCACAGAGACACACAGACATACACACACACAGACGGAAACTGATATGCATGCTCATGCAAACACACTGAAATGAATGCTAACCACAGACAGAAAGTAAGTGAAATGGACAGGAGCACATATCACACACGGACAGACACACACGAGCGCACCCGCATACGCACACACAGACAAAAATACTAGCAGTTGATGAACACTGATGGCGGAGACACCCATCATCCTCCATTAATCGGCGGGAACATTTCCATACAGACTTGCGCAGGGGTGATTGAGCCTGGTGAGGCCTGGGCGGTGCGCTGCGTCCCATCTTGCGTGAATCATTTGAAGGGCGGCTGCGTCATCCTCCTGATGATGGACACCTGACTGACAGGAACATGAGCAAGCCTGGCTGGGCCCCGCGTGAAGCTATGCCAAATTAAACCCCCCTTCTCTGCTTGTCTCCCTCCACCTCTCTCTACTGCCTACCTGAAGCAACCATGCTTATCTGCACAACTCATATTGCGCCTCATAGCCAACTTGCTTGCTTTCTCCCTCTCTTCCTGCATGTCTTCCACTCGGAAGCTGTCTCGCACTCTTTCTATCTATCTCTTTGTCTTCCTCTCTCTCTCTCTCTCTATCTCTCTGTGTTTCATCTCTTTTATCACTCTTTCTTGCTGTTTTACCTACTGCTCTAGCTCTGTCATTTTTGCAATACACTCAGTGACAGGAAGAGACCAAAGCAGCCACACAGACATATTCTGTTCTCCTTTTTTATTTTCTCTATCTCTTTTTTCATGTTCTGTAACTCCATGCCATTCTACTCTTTCTTTTAGTCTTTCACAATCTTGTCTGTTCCTATATCTACACTCTTACTCTTTTATATTCATTCCCATCCCACCCCAATCCCCAAACTTCTCTCAAGAGTCATGGTGGATTGTACTATTTGCCACCACACTTTTTAAAAATCTAACTTTTTACATTTTTATAAATCTCTCTCTCTCTCTTTCTCTCTCTCTCTCTGTCCCTTGTTCTCTCTCTAAATCTCTATCTCTCTCA
Source organism: Tenualosa ilisha (assembly GCA_015244755.2). Lineage (NCBI taxonomy): Eukaryota > Metazoa > Chordata > Actinopteri > Clupeiformes > Clupeidae > Tenualosa > Tenualosa ilisha. The sequence continues at coordinate 232,161 of PYXC01000092.1, read as the reverse complement.
TGTCATTTTGACTCTCTTTTCTCCATTTTCCCCTCCCTTAGCACTGGAGGGAGAACAGAATGTTTGCCGAGGGCCTGGGGCGGAACAGAGCAGACGAGAGGAGAGTCAAACCTGGCAGAGAAACTCATCAGGCCCCGAGGCAAGCGGACAGATCAATACTCGATTTGTGCATATAAATGGTGGAGGGACAACAGGCTAATTATGTATGATGAGCTAAACGATCTGAGGATGATGGAACCCACTGCTAGTCACCAGCAAAATGAATGGAGCAGGGAGGGAGAATAAAGATAGAGAGAGAGAGGGATAGAGAGAGAGAGAGAGAGAGAGACAAAGGCAAAGACAACACAGAAAGGAGACCATTGGGGATTGTAAACACTACTTATATATTTCATAAGCATTTTTTATGAGTCTGCATGGTTGTATGTCCATGTATTTAACATGTATGTATGTATGTATGTATGCATGCTATCATACACCAGCTTATACTATTAGTAGCTAAAAAAGACGCCTCCCAGCTGAAATCATGATACTCCTTTGCTGCCATCTACAGGTGCAGGGTGGTAGTGTCCCTTAAACAAATACTGCAAGGCCAAGGAGAGTGTAGATAAAATAAATAGGAAGAAAAAAAGAGAAAATAACAGAAAATAATGAGCTTTCAGGGGCAATCTGGCTTTAGAACCACAAAGCCATGGTTGTCTTTGTCCACGTCTCCTGTGTCATTCAGGACTCCATAACTTTTTTGTAAGGGAGTTAGATCATAATAAACCCTCCATCGTTTGCCCTCCGCAGGCAGTTGTGCTCTTTGCTCTTCACCCTTGTTAACCTAATTAATCTTATCGAGGTGGAGAGAGCCTCTGTGTTTTCACGCTACACTTGGCCACGCCATCAGATAAACAGGCACGCGCCCGAATAATAAACGCCATGCTTTAATCTCACCTTTGTTGCACAGGGCCCATATTTAATATGAGCTTAAACTCGCCCAGAATCACATTAATGCTGCAAGGAGCTTAGCGTCAGTGAGTTTATCTGCGGACGGCTCGGAGGGCGAAAGCGAGCGGGTGAATGCATCAGTCCGCTCCCAGGTGTTTTAATATTTTAGGGGAGGCTTATGGCGGTTGAATTTGATTCATATCTATGACACGGTGTCAAGATCTATAGACTCTTTTTCTCTCTCTTTCTCTCTTTTTCATCCGTCTATGACATCTCTTCAACTTCTATTTCTCTTTTCCCATACAGAAAAAAGAAATGAGTGACACAGAATATATAGCGTAGAACACTTAGCATTGTTCTACTTTTAAGACAGTTGATGATCAGTGAGATGTGAAATCTTGTTCTCTTTTGTTGTCACAGATCATGAAACCCCCACTGAAAAATGAAAATGCTTCATCTGTGCTGAGTAACTGACACATTATCAGTGTTTAAGTGCAGATTTCAGATTTGATCAAATACAGATTATAAATTTGTTTAATTTCACAAATAGAGCTACAAAAATAATCTCATTCAGTAATTTCATCAAAATGTATAGGAGCCAATAATGCAACATAGAAAATGAACACAACAAAATGTTTTCTCAAACTCAACTTCTTTGTGCTATTTTGAGAAACACTTGCAGACAATGCCTTCCTACCACCTATGGATGCAGGGGGAACCTCTCTCTAAACAGAGGGAGTGAACAAAATCTCTCTCTCTCTCTGTCCCTCTCTTTGGAGCAAGTAAAATCTGTCTCCCTCCAAATTAAGACCAGCAGCCTTGTCCGATAAGGCCTCAGCGTCATGGGAACGGAGGTCGGTTGTTCATAAATTAGCAGGCCCCTGACTTAACATCTCGGTGAGGAGTGGACGCAGCATGTCTTTGTCGAAAGTTTCTCCGTTTAATTGGCTGAGGGATTTGGCCATCTGTTGACCGGTGGTGCACCTGTGCTATCGCTCCTTTTTTTCCTCTCTTTCATTGTTCTACCTCTCTCTCACTTCTTTACTGCCCTGACCTCCTTTGCATCCTCTCTTGAGCTGCTGTATGTTCCCCTCAGTGGTTTAAGAGCAAGTAATTTAAGATAACTCTTGTTTTTTCGGGGGGTAAGAGGTTGCTGCTCTGTTGTGTTATCAGTGAGGTAGGGGTGGAGGGTGACACTAAAGGGCAAACCCTAAAGAAATATTGAGCTTTTTTTAAAAAAAAATTTAAACCTTTTCAAAGAATCGTACTTCAGTTCTGCTTTTGCCAGTCCAAGATAGGAATTAAGGCTGGACTGGGAAATAAAATTTGTGTGTGTGTGTGTATGCGCGAATGTGAGCGTGTGTATGTATGTGTGCAGTATGCTCATCTGCTTGTAGCACAAAGTAGTCTAGATAAGAGCTCATAGCATCAGGTTGTCTTAGCAATACAGAGCTAAAGGAATATGTCTTTGGTGGTGACAGACAAACTGACTTATTTAGTCTGGAACTTATAGGTCTATACTGCCGTGTTGGGGAGAACAGAGTAAAATTTGCCTTTTTTTACATGTTTCATCATTCTGCTGGTTTGGAGAGATTTTGATTTACGATTTTCACATCACACAAAAAAATTGGTGTCCTATTACTTTTGAAATGAGCAATTCTTTCATAACTTACATGGGTAAGGAGTCTCTGCAAAAAAAGTGGTCTCATGGCACAACTTATCCCTTGCGTGGCCGGGGCAAAACATACCTATGTAAGCTGAACCAAAAAAAAGATTTTATTGAAAATCACATTCATTTTCTTCAAACAATGAAACAGAATAGTTACAAACAGACATACTTGACTGAGATCTGGCAAAATAGAACAAAAGCATTTTTAAATTAGACAGGTAGGGCTATGGCCTTTTTTGCAGCCTGTTCAATGTGCACTACCTGATGGTGTGTTCAACCTAAGGTAAAATAGTACATTTTTGCTATTGCAGCTTTAAAATGCGTTATTCATAAAATGCATTCATTATTTTGTTTAGCCATCATATAATAAGAGCACACCTTGAGATATAAAGGGTCTGAATATTGTTCTATTCAGGTTTTCTCTAAATCTCCTTAAACCTGAATACACACACACACACACACACACACATTTTGCTTATTTTGCAGATTGAGAGGATTGGTTCCCTCTACCTACAAATCCTATCTCATGATCAGATTTGTTCAGTTTAAAAAAAAAAAAAAAAAAAAAAAAAAAAAGGTGGCTCATCTTACCTCCCCTACAAGCAATGATCCACATTCATTGCTTCTTATCTGAATCAGAAAAATTCCTGGGGAAAAAAAAAAAGATTTAATCACCACAGATGCCATGGGCAAACATCATGATGTATCTAAAATGTGTGTTATGGAACTTGCACTTGCAAACCTAACTTTGAAATTTTAACTAACCTGATCTAAACTGTTTTTTTTATACATAAACTTTATAAATAAACTTATAAACTTTATTATAAATTGACTATCATTTGTAAAACCTTCCAAACATGGAGTCTGATTCGCGGGAATTTCGTCATCACTGTGCGACTTCTGACGTGATGAAAGGGTTGTCAGCATTGCTCTGTTTGTAGTAGTATCAGCTACAATTTACAATGTTGGGTAAAAAATCTGCAAAGGAGAAAAAAAGAAGACATTCTCAGGGAGATTCTCGAGATGTTGACAGGAAACGGAGAAGCACAGAATCCAGTGTCGAGGTAAAGTTAACGATGCTAGCTGAAGTAAGAACAAACTGTGCTAGCCACAGCAACTTACCTGCCTGCTAACCTAGCCACTGTCTTAAGTGATTCAAAATGTGAATACACTTGAACTGAATACGTGACGTTAGGCTGTAGCTGTCGACGATAATATACATTTCCTTCTAGTCACCCATATCTTGCCATTGTTCAAGTTAGCAGTTTGTTTGCTAGTTAAAACAGTTTATCTATAGTTAAGTAAAATTTCACTATAGCGTTGTATAGCTGGTTTTGCCTTGTTTTCCGTTCGCGAAGGAATAATCAACATAAAACGGATTAATATGGCCACCTAAAATCATTCATGTTTTGAACAGCGTTAATGGAGTACCGTTAATGCTTGTAGGATGCAAAGGAGGATACAGAGCCAGCTGAGGTGCCTGCCGAGGAGCCCAGTGACATCGAGGAGGGAGGACTGGACCTCAATGTGCCTTTCAAGCCTATCGGTGCCTACATATCCAACCGACAGGAGATGCTGGAACAATGTTTCCGCGTATTAGGCGAAAACAAACTCAAAAAGATGCTCCCCGATGAGCTAAAGGTATGGCAGATTAAGACTAGCTCTTTAATAAGCTTCTCATCGCTACTCTGGTGCACCCACATGACTCTTATTAGTCATTTGTTCTTTGTGGCTGCATTTTCATTTGACTGAAACTCGTGGAAGGGATGGCTATTTTGCTGTGAGAAGGGAATATTACTTTCACTGACCTATGATCTGTCCTTAAAGGGGGCATAGAATGGATGAACAGAGTAATGTACCTTGTTCTCTAACGTTAAAATAGAATATATTGAATTTATCAAAAATAAGCTCAAGTGCAATTTTACAAGCCTAATTAAAACCTAATATTTATGGTGTGTATTGAAATGGTCCTTTTGCCTAAATGGTGCCCTTTTTGGCAACCACAATTGAACTGTAGTGGCTTTGTGCTATTTGTCATCACTTGTAGGCTTTGTTCTAATTCTCCCATGTTTTAGTGGCTCTTTCCATATGACAGAGGCTCAACCATGTTGCTTGTTCTTGATAGCTCTTTGGCTATATGCACAACCTCTCCTGATTCTTCAAAGCTGAGGAATAAAAAGTTTTTCCATTCTGCGTCTCTTTTAAAGGGTAACTGCACCCCTCCACACGTGCTCAGCATCTGCGTGGTGGGAGGTATTTCTGCCTTCCTCTGATTGAAGGTGGTTGTCATTACTTAGTTAAGTACGATATGGAATAAAAACATGAAAAGATCACGTGCTGCATTGCACAGGATTGCTTTGCAGTTTGGCTCATTGCAAACTCTTAACACTGGTAATGGTGCATTTCATTATTTTCTGTTAGCAGTAAAATGAAGGCACATGCTAGCTTGCAGTTATTCTGTAATGACAGACTCAGTCACATTTTTATTAGGCCCACCATTTGCAATTCATGAGTAACATGAGTAAATTAGGCTTACTTCGGGGCGGTGGTGGCGTATCGGTTAAGGAACCTTGCTAGTGTGCAAGTGGAAAAAAAAAAAGAAAAGTTGTGGGTTCGTATCCTAGCCGCTAGCATTGTGCCCCTGAGCAAGGCACTTAACCCTAAGTTGCTCTAGGGGAGACTGACCTGAACAATTGATAGTTGACAGAAAAATGTAAGTCACTTTGGATAAAAGCGTCTGCTAAATGCATAACTGTAAATGCTTCATACTAAAGCAGCTGAACCTAATTTTACCTGTATTTCTCTTTAAAGGATGTGCCATTCGATGAAATTAAGAAGCTGTGTGGGGAGCAACTGGAGCAGCTTACCCCAAACAACCTGCTTGAAATCCTGGAGGGTGAGAAACTGACCTTTTCAGAAACTTTTTTGTTTTATTTTTGGGGGAAATTGGGTCACAGATGCCTACCTGTGTTTCCTCTAAGCTGCGTGTGGGCATGGCCGTGCTGACCTCCCTGCAAATGTTTTGGGTATTCTTAAAATAACCCTAGGAAAAGAGAAAAAGTTTACATTTCTAGCTATTTACTAATAGCAGTGTATCTGTACATTTTTTTTGCAAATATCAAAGTCAATCAATCAATTATTGTGTACTGTACTGTGGTACTGAAATTTGTGGTTTGTGTTAATGTTAAACTGTAAGTGTAAAATTATATGCATTCTCTAATAAAAAAAATGCAAATCACAAAAAAAAACTGTTAAACTAAAGATACACAGAATGACAATTAGTCAGTCTCAATTCCTGAACACCATGTTTCGAGTCCGTATCACTTTGGGTAAAGGCGTCGGAATTAAATGCCAATCAATTTTACTTTACAATGTAAACAGCATGTAAGAGGTCTTTTGTTCTGTATTTAGGACGAGAAGTGTCAGACCCTGAGGTTGTAAACAAAAGCAACATTGCTGCTGATAGCCAGTGAGTACCCATCAACCCTTTTCATCCTCAGTACTTTGTGCAGTTCAGCTTGAAGAGTTGCTTGACAGCGTTGCTTTTGTTTTTGCTATTGCTATTGAATAATCAAGGCAAGACAACAATGTGGACTCCACCTCCAGTGTCAAAGAAAGCAATGAAGTGGAGGAACTCAAGCAAGGTCAGTGTCAGCTGGCAGTGAGTTCTCATCCTTAGTGGCTGTATTCTAGAGTTAAAGAAAAGTATGGTCTTAAAAGTCTTCTAACAGATTGCTAGGGCTGGGCTGTCTGTTTAAAAGATGCCCATTGAGAAATGACAGGATGGTTATACAGCATAGTGTGCTGCCATACACCTGAATAGTTTCATTAAGCTAAATGGAAAAAAATACCTATGATTACATTTAGGCATATGGAAGCACATGCAAATTGTACACAAAGCTATGGGAAAAAAAATATATATATATAATATATGTAGACATTATTATATATATAAAAACACCAGTTTTGCAAAATTGAAAATTCTAATAGAAGCATGTCACAGTGTACTGACAGTTATACTGAATGCATACAGCACAGCCCTACTGCTAGTTTTGAATTATTTGTAGATAACACATTCTTTAACCTTTCAGAAGTAAACTATCCTTTGCTTGTTTGTGATTGTTTAGGTGGAGGGTCTGGGGAGGAAAGTGATGTCCTGAGCATCAATGCAGATGCCGACGACAGTGACATCGAGGGTCCCAAAGAAGAGAAGGCCCAGGAGGCGGAGGAAGAGTCTGCCGTGGTTTCCCCCACGACCCAGCCAGCACCGGAGGAACCAGAGGAGGGGAAGCCGACCGGAAAGGAGGAGAAGCAGGAGAAAGAAGACGAGCCTCGCTTTGAGCTCCAGCAGGACATCGAGCGCAGCGTCAGTGAGATCCTCGCTCTGTCCGTCCCCCTTGAGTCACCGCCGCAACTGAAAGCAGCTCAGCCGGTGCAGGTCCGGCCTCAGCGGCCCCATCAGCGAGGTAGTGCTGTCCCATCAGCCCCTGCAACGTCAGCAGCAGCAGCAACAGTGGCGGGGGTGGCGCAGCCCTCGGCCCAGCAGCTGGAGCTCCTGGAGCTGGAGATGAGAGCCCGGGCCATCAAAGCCCTGATGAAGGCCAACGACGCCAGTAAACAAGCCCTGGGTCCTTGACCAGCACCAGAGCACACCATGGCTCGATCCTAGGTCACACCTGATGCATATGGGAAAGTGTGACCTAGTGTTAGGACCTCTTGGCAAACATCATGGCAGCTTTGTCAGCCTTTGACTGTGTGAGGAGCCTTTTGATAAATGTGTGATTATAGCCATGCTCCTTCTTAAATAGGCCTGTAGCTATAATGGTGTTAGAACCTGCTGTGACTCCCACAGCACACAGTGATTAGGCACTCTATAGGTTGTGCAGATATTAGATCTTAATTGTATAACATCAGACAGATAGGTGATGACTGAGAAGGTACAGGGGACATTACATTGAGTGGGCTACTGGCTAGTCCTTGACTGTGAGCTAAGACATGCGTCTAAAAACTGAAGATGGATACTAGACGTACCAGGAACTGCTCAGCAACAAGTGATTGTTCACATGTATGTTGTAAGTTGGGTGCCATTTTAAGCGGAGAAATACTGGTCTCTCCAGTGAATTTAATTACTTTTTTTTTTTTGAAGCGTTATAATTTTGTTTGCTCTACCCCTAAAGGGTGTTGAAAGGAAGATCGATGAAGTAGATCTAATGGTAAAATACCAGGTCACCGGTCATTAATACCTGCCCAGGAACTTGTTGTTTGTGTTCAGGCTGTATAAGAAATTTCAGTTCTATGAAGTTCAGTTTCTATTACTTGTTTTCCATTTGTTGCTGCTAAGGGTGTTGTTGAATGTGAAATGAAGCAGATTGAGGTTCAGAAAGAAATCTTCTGGCCTTGATGGATGTCAAAGGGTTTTTGATATGTAAGTTTCCCAGCACTTCTCCCGTCTGATCAGTCACATCACATCATCCTTACAGACCTACTGGGTCGTACAGTACCATAGCACTGTTCAGCTCTAGTCTATTTTGTTTTTTTTTGGTTTGTTTGTTTTTTGCTAGAGTTTAGCTGGGATTGATCAAGCACATCAAAGAACAGATTTATATGTTCAGGTTGTTAATTGCCAGTGTACAAGATAAACAAGGACAAAAAGGTGAAAGGTCAAACGTTCCTCAGTGTAGGTAATGCTCTTGTGTCAACAGGGCCAGAGGGGGACATGTACATGTAGTGTTTTTTTTCCCTTAAAATTAAAAAAAAGTTTGGGATGACTGATGGATTGATGGCCATGAGGACAGATGAGACGGTATGAAAATCCGTCGAGAGAAAGTTGACATGGTTGGATGGATTTGATTTTGTTATTCTGCTAATAGACTGATTGAGCCTTTGGGCTACTCCAGAGATTTGCTTTGCTTTTTTATTTGCCTTTTACAGAGGAATTCAAATTGGATTTTGTTTTGTTTTTGTTTTTTTGTGATATGTTCAGTTGACAAAGCTTTTTGAGTTTGTCTCATTGTTTTCTTGCCTTGTTCACATTTGTAAATGTGTTGTCAAGAATTGATTAACATGTGTTGTGTTCCTGAAATGTCCTCGTTTGGACAGATATGTTCAATTAAACATCCATTCCCAGTTCTTATGGTTTGTAGAAGAGAATTCTTGTGCGGTTTGTCAGTCAAGAATCAATAGAGACATTTCATTAAAAAAAAACTAAATAGCTGCCGTAGGAGAAGGAGCAGCAGCAGCAGCATGTTTTGTTACTGAATAGTCTTATGTATCTGGTTGTGGGGAACTTATGGCACATGCATTTCTCTAGGTGACCACTGGAGGGTGGTATCCTACTGCTCTATGTGTATTTAGAGGAAGTCGTACGACAAAGCTCAGACAAAATTTCAAGAATGTGTTGTCACACTCTAAACATCAAGTCAGATGTATCTTAATTTCAAATGTGATATGATCTTGTGGTTTCATCATAGTCCTCCTGTAGTCTGACTTTATTAGGGATCTGCTGTTATAAAACATCTCTGGATTAGTAATCTGTTAAATTGGAAATTTACCTGTTGCACTATAAATCCTCACTGTGTATTGTATAACATTATTTAGTGGTAAGTTGCTGCTGACTGTAATAGCTCACATTTTGACTAAGAGTGGACTTATTTTTCACTTATTTCTCCCTCCCCTCTACCCCTCACGTAAGCCCTGTACAGAGGTAGATACTATGCAATTCTTTTCTTAACATCTCTCTTTGTTAAAAAACTAGCACTTGGAAAAATATAATTTGTCATAAATAATATACAGAATTTTCTACTTTTCTGTGAAGTGTTTATAGCCTAGTGCATGCACATGCAGTCATGTAAACTACAGGAATGTGCTTTAAACAGGGACCAGGGAGGAACCCAAGAAAAGGGTGTTCTGAAATCAGTGATGGAACGATGGACGAACATAGCTGTGGAAAGAGTCAAACGTGTAAGTTTCCAACCCTTACACTCACAACACGTAACACAAAAAAAGAAGGAAAGGAGAAATAATCTCTCCAAATGAATCTTGAGAGCTTCCTCTTCCCATCCTCTGGGAATGAAATAAATAGCCTGTGTCACGATCACCTTGCGTCGCAAGTGTTTTGGGTGCCATTTTCCTCAGAAGCCTGCTTTTGTTCCCACAAAACCATGCGGTTGGGACGGATGCAATTACATGCAGATTCAGAGCGGGACGACCTCCGCTGGGAGCCAATGAAACTTCGGCAAGTGCACAAGTGCCTCTTGGGTATTTGCATTTAAAAGGCCCATCCACTTTTTCCCTCTCCCTTCCATTCGTTTTTTTCGTTTCTTAAAAGATATAAATATGGAGATAATTGTGCTATTCTCTAGCACTGCAGTTAACTTTGAGTGTTGCTCATAAGCCAAGATATCTTCCTCCTTTTTGTATTTTTAGAGTGAGGAAATGGCCTTGTTTTAAGCTCTGATTTCAAGACTCAATTATGATGATGGCTTTCATCGTTGTCTACTGCTTATCATTACATTATCACTCCCAGAAGTCATTTCTCCACTCGTAGCTGTTGCACATGGCATAATCTACATAAATCATGTGAGGCTAGAAAAGTACCAAGTTCCGTTCACTCCTCTGCTTATTTCTGTCTTTCATTTATTCCCCCCAAAACTCTTCTACTGTAAACAGGTGTGCATTTGTGCACATTGTGGGAAAACCCACAATGAACCAGTAGCTCAATGGCATCACCTGGTTTGAGGCAGTCTTAGATGTGACAAGTAACTGAGTTTCATACAGTATTTTCAGTATAATTATTCAGTATTTGTTGTAATTATATATTGGGTAAGGCCTAGGATTTAGCACTGGGAAAATGGTTTCCCTGAAAACTACAGTAATGTTGTATGTATACATATCATTGCAACAGATGGCCTCACCTTGTCCTAAGACAACCATGACTGATTGATTATTGATGAAAAAATCATTTTACAGTTTATATGGGTGAAGATTAGAAAAGGACTTAGAGGATGAATAAAACATCACCTTGCCATGTGAAACATAAGCCCCTTCCCCCACAAGTCAGTTTTCCTGACACTACTGGGCTTAAGGCAAGCCAACATCTCAGCCGTTTAGAATTGATGGTCCACTCTGAGCATCACTGAAAATGCTTTTGCCAATGGCCGGATATTATCGGCCATTTTCCTTAACCTCTGCAGGAAGATGCTCCATTGAATATCTCCACCGTCATCTCCATTTGCTCCTGCCATAATGTGGCATCATTTTTCTTCTTTTCAAATCTTCCCCCGCATCCAAGTAGAAGCAATTTTCTCTTTTCTTCTCTTTTCTCTTTTTTCCCTACATGTTCTTTTCTTTTTTCCCAGCACTTGTAGTAGAAATTAAATTGAGCCAACAGCTCATACTGACAAGCAATAAATAACTTAGCACTCCTGTGTGACTAAATAAATGGATTCCCGCAGCAGTGATTCATTGCGCACATTTCATTTTCATCAGCCCTGGTGACGGCAGATCTCTTTGTCCGAGAGAACAAGGCCGCCCCGTAACCTCAACCTCCTGATGCCTGGAATTTGATTACTGTTTGGACGTTTTATTTACTAATCTGTTCACCATTTGCTTTTTTTTTTTCTTTAAACATGCCTATTGCTGTTTTGTGACAGCTTTAAATCCTACATCACCACCTAATATTTTTGTGTCAAATTTATAGTAATTTTTTTTTTATTCTATTATGCAGAAGGAATATTTTATGCTGATCATCTTCTATGCACTGCAGTAGCCTGACAAGTGACTAAATCCACTGCTGAAATAGTTACTGATGGCACCAATTAAATAGTAATGGATGGAAGTGACTGTCAGTACATCATTTAAACGGTTGGAATTCAAATTGAATTTCCCTCTGATTTGTAGATGAATAATGAATAATGCAAGAACAAAACCCAGACCTTTTTAGTTTGGATTTTTTTTCTTTTGCTTTGCTCTGCCACCCGTGTAAATCATAAATATGAAAAAGGAACATCCTTGTCCTTTCAGATCAAGAACTGATATCATTTTGACCTCAGCCAAAAAATGACAAGCTGGAATGCAAATAGAACAGGTAGCAGCATTTAGGTTGGGAAAAAAAACACACACAGTTGCTTCAGCCAGTACGATAATAGCTTACAGTCATTGTCAAACAACACACAATTTTCTCTGCATACTATCTCTGCATACCTTATGTACTGCATCTGTTGCATTAATGAACATTTAGTTTGTTGTTTCTTTGCATTTGTAGCCTTTTGAATCTAGCTTGATGCTTAAAATGGTATATTTATGTTGATTTATTTGTGTGTGTGTGTGTGTGTGTGTGTGTGTGTGTGTGTGTGTGTGTGTGTGTGTGTGTGTGTGTGTGTGCGTGCATGAGTGTATGTGTGCACGCTATCATCCACCATGTTTCACCTTCAACAAACATCTGCACTGTACTGCACACCTATCTAACCCCTCATACATCTAACTCTGTGACAGCTTTACAAAGACAGTTCACCCGGGTATTAAATTCTGCACAGACTTCATACAACACAGCACCTCTATAGTCTCCCATAAAATAAGCTTGTCAGAGCAACACAACATAAACTAAGCAGCAAAATTACTCAGTGACCAGAGAGAAACTGGGCAGCATTCACTTCCCAAGAATTAAAAAAAAAACTCTGCTTAAGAAACAAAGTCTTTGGTTTCAAAGCTACACTGCAAGTTAAATCTGTAATAGGCCTTTATTGGCAAAGAGTTGTGGAGATATTGCCACAGATGCTGTTACTGGCCAACTGAATCGCCTCTTTAAGACTGGAACATCACATCGTTAAATACACAGAGTTAGGGCCTTTGTGCAGTTTTCAGTTACGTATACGCATAATACACAATGTGACTATGACGGTGCCATGGGATTATTTTAAATAGAATACCCATCTTACACACACACACACACATACACACACACACACTTTGCTCTTTAATCTCCATTGCCTCAGTCTCCTCATATCGTTCCAGAAGGTTCCACAACCACCCCACCTCACCCCACCCTCTCGGTTCCAGCAAGCCTGTCTCGCAGAGCAACTCTGACTGCATTCAAATGCAGCAAAATCACATAAAAAGCCTTATTGATATTCAAGCGCGAGTCAGGCGGCGAGGCAATAAAACGCAAACGGCCCTGACAGTTATGGAGAGGGATCGGGCAAGGATGGACGACCTTGCGCAATCAGAAGTAGCATAATCAGGGGGGAAGGGGGTCGCATGATCGTCACTAGGCATGAGGAAGGCACAGAACGTCTGCCTCTCACACCTTCTCTCTCTCTTTTTCTCTTTTCCTCCCTCTCTTCTCCATCACACACTCTCTCTTTCTGTTTCTTGTTACTTCTTTCTCCCTCTCAACCCTCTCTCTCTCTTTCTCTCTCTACCTTTTGGCCCCTCTCTCTCTCTCATTCTCTCTTTCATTCTTTCTCTCTGTCTTTTTCTCTCTCTCTTGCCTGAAGGCCACTTTAGTGCTGTTAACAAACACAGGCCTGAGGCCATCAGATAAAATGCCCTGCTTTAGAAAACACTCCAACTGCAACTCGATAGGGGTCTCTCATATCTAATGTGAGATTGCAACCTGTTACTGTGTGTGTGTGTGTGTGTGTGTGTATGTGTGTGTGCGCAAGCTTTGTCGTAATCCCTTTCTCTCTCACCGCTCCTGAGAATTACTTTGAATCTCTGACGTTTTTCACATCTCACTTCTTCATAGTTCATTCTTTCTTGCAATTTTTACTGAATGACTTTGATGTAACATTCTCCTTCTTTAGGACCAATGTGTGTGTGTGTGTGTGTTTGTGCGTTTGTGCGTCTGCATATCTCTGTCATATCTCCAGCCATCTTATAGATTCTAGGTCGTATAGATCTTCCAGATGGCCTGACTCCCAAAGGCATCTGACCCTAACCTGGCATGACACCCAAATCTCCTCCACACCTGGACAATATCCGTCATACATTTCCCTCTGGCTGCCTAACCCCCTGCTCCTGGTGTGTGTCCGTGTGTGTGTGTGTATCTGTGCCAATGTTAAAGTGTGTGTCTGTGTCTGTGTGTGTGTGTTTTGTGATGGATAGTGTACTTCACATGGCATCAGCTCTTCCTACTCTCCTCCCCGTGGCTGAGCAGCCTGAGCGAACACAGCTGTTGACTACATGGCTCCCCTGACACCCCTCTTAAACTGGAGGCCCGCATCCAAAGGGCCCCTGGAGGGCCCTATAAAGTGTCCTGCTCACAGTCCTGCATCCTCCACGCCCTGCCTACAGCACTGAGCATGCTAGAAAGACTGCATCAATGTCCATGGTTGAGTTGCGACCTCCTTCATTGGCCCGTTTGTCACAAGAGTTCATTTGGGATGCTGGAAAATGAATGATCTTGCAGTATATTTTTTTTTTTCTATGAATGCTACAAAGCGCCTCTGAAACATTAAGCTAACATCTGCCAAGTGAACCAAGCAGGCATTGCCTGCAGCCGTCCTGGAAAGATTTTCCCTCAGATATGCTGTTACTTTCACTAAAGAATATGCTCTGTGTCTTCCATTTAATAATCCTTTTGGTTTAGTCAGATAACTGCAAGGAAACGAATCAGCACATTGTGTCTTACCAAAATCCAAAAGAGTAAATGTTTGCTGTTTGTTTGTTTGTGTGATGTACTTGTTACCAAAAGCACCCTGTGCGACCCTGACAACAGTCAAAATGCCATTTGTCTCTGAGTCGTGTCTCAGGTGATGCAAACACCTCATCATCATCATCATCATCTTCATCATCTTCATCATCTTTCTCCTCCTCTCCTTGCTTTCGGCTTGATTGGCAAGCAAATTTTGCCATGCACTTTGATCTGTGTAGAACAGAGATAGTGAGATATGCATGTCGAGCCCCGCCACCTCCAAACCAGCCTGTCCTTCAACCGGGAGGTGGGGTGGTTGGGGGCACCCCGATGCCACTCAAAGGCTGTTCAGCATGTCTAAGACCGATTCATCACAGCCAATTGGGATGGGTCGTTACACTTCAGTTGCATGCATACACAGCTAATTATGAGAGTGGGTGAAAGAGGAGAGGGTGAAACGCATTGGACGCCCAAGCTCAGCCAAGTGATTGCGTCTGGTTCTTTTTTTTTTTTTTTCTTTTTTTGATTGCAGCTGGTCAGATGATGACACTTTTATTGGCTGTGTCTGTTTTTGTTTTGCTTGTTGCTTTGATGTCGCTCTTACGGCTGAGGATAATCAAGCGTTAGACTTTTTAAAAGCCTTGGAATAGAGGGGAAAAAAAAATCAAGTCTTGGCAAACAAAAAGTCACAAAAAAGAAATGTAAAAAAGAAGAAATGTGCATAGAAAAACAGACCATCTGCTGCTGTGTGTGTAGGTTTGTGTGTGTGTCTGTGTCTGTGTCTGTACATCTGTTATGTACAAACTGTTCCATTTCCATACGCATGGTAGATTTAGCCATCAAAAATGCCACAGAACAGAATGACTAATAAAAACCTTTTAAACAACTACAGCACATCCAAAAGACTACCTTCAACCCCTCAAAGATATAAAATGATCAATAAACTCAAAAAGGATTAGACTGGAGCGTGTCTACATGCCATTTACATTAAGCTGCGATCACCTCCCCCCACCCCTGTCCAGGCCTCTCTCACTCTGAGTTAGCACTTTAAATGTCTAGCACAAGACCACCAGGTCTTCAATTTAGCCCAATTTGCATCCTTGCTTTCAGCGGTGCACCTAATGACCGTTCTCCCCCATCTACATGCGGCACGTGGCGGTGCCCCTCACCTCGGTACCCCCGTGCCAAGCTGCGTCCTTTCCTACAGAAGCCGCTTGTGCTTAGAGAACTGTTTATTTGGCTCTGATGCTAATCCATCACTGCAAACGTGCTTGGGAAATTTAGATGGAGGATGTTTGAGTGTGTCTGTGTGTGTGTGTGTGTGTGTGTGTGAGAGAGAGAGAGAGAGAGAGTATGGGGTGTTTAAGGAAGCCAATAGTGTTAGAGCAGAATGACTTGTTTATTGTGGATTAAACAGATGGATGTAGATACCTTGGGGAGAGTGTGTTTTAAGAGCTGCCCTCAGTCATTTCTGGAAGCAGGGCCTTGCAGAGAGGAAATAATCAATGGCTGCCCTCTAAGGTCAAGCTGTCAGTCTACTTAAGAAGCCAAGTTTATTTATTTATTTATTTATTTATTTTTGCCAAGAGCACTTATCCAAGTTTTAGGCAAAAATCAATCCCTTTTTGTCTTCTTTTAGAGAAGAGATCTGTTGAGGTCCGTTGCGAAAGACGGCACAGAGGCAACAGGTGAGCGCCGCAGAGGCAAGAACCTGTAAGTGAAATCAATTCACTGGCACCTTATTTGTCTCTTTCACAAATACATTATTTGTATCTTTAGATGCTTCTAGAAGCTTAGCAGGAATCATGCTAATTGAGCAATCAGCACCACAAGGTCATAGACTCCCACTATTATTATCAGTATCAATATCAACATCATCATCCCCACCACCACCATCTCTCTCTCTCTCTCTCTCTCTCTCTCTCTCTCTTCTTCTTTGTCTACCTGTCTCTCGTCAGCATCATCATCACTTTTTTCTTCCTCTCCATCTCAGCGTACCACTGATATGCAGTCTTCCCTCAGGGCCTTATCTCTTCTTCCATCATAACCTCCATCACCCTTCTCTCCATCACCCTTCTCTCTGTCATAATGCTGCCATGCAGTCTTTCATCAGGGCTTTATTGTCTCTTCTATCATGGCCAGCCTTCCATCCCCTGCATCAGCTCCTCTACCATGATAACATTCACCATAAGCTCGCTTTAAGTTTCATTCCCTACGGGACCATTCAGTTAGCGTAAGGTGCCGCTTCGCTATTCAGTCACAGACAGTACTTGTGAGCTCGAACAACAGGGCATTGGTTGGAAGTACTCCAGACGATCGCTTGAAAAACCCTTCTCTTCCTCTTTCTGCCGTCAAAACTCAAAACTGATATCGTCAGCCTCTATGTCTGCATCATCATCATCATCATCATCATTCATCATCATCATCATCCCTTTCTCTCACTCTCCCTTTGTGTCTTCACCATTACAGTATATGAAATCTTTCATCAGGACTTTATCATTTCACCTCCCAGCATGATAGCCTGCATCACCACTGCAACATCTCTTTCTCTATATATATCTTACACCTGAAATATATCTCTCATCAGAGCCATATTGTTTCTTCTCTGTCTGTTTCTCATCTCCATCATGATCAATGATAGGTTGTCTATTGACAGAGCTTCTACCATCATAACCTCCGCAACCACACTTGTCTCTGCCGACTTCCATCTCTCTCAATCTTTCTCCATCTCTGTGTCTTTCGTCAGGACCTTATCGTCTCTTTCTCCCCCATTCTCGTTACCGGTGCTGTGGCCCAGAACGGGATTCTGCGGTGGCGGAACGAGACGTGGATTAATCAGGGCGATGGCTTAGCTCCATGGAGCGGTGGCAGTGCTGGTGTCTCCTCTGCGAAGCCGAAGATTTGAAACAATTAGGACGAGCGCGAAGGCTAGTGCGCGGGACGCTTAACCTCCCCTCGACCCTCATTTGGGTGATGGAGGACACCACTGCTAATGGGGAAGGTGTTGCCATTTTTCAAATTGAAGTCAGCTAAATGAGGTGGACACTCTGTATGTGTGTGTATGTGTGTGTGTGTCTGTGTGTATGGAGAGTGGAGAGTGAGAGAGACAAAGTGTCTGAGTATGTATCTGAGTGACACAGAAAGGGTGTGTGTGTGTGTGTGTGTGTGTGTGAGAGAGAGAGAGAGAGAGAGAGAGAAAGATGTGTCACCTGTCTTTATCCATTCCCACCTGTCTGAAAGTCATAGACCTGCGTAAGTGGTGGAACTGACATACAATAGTTATAGTTATCTCTCAAGCAGCCACTGCTCTCCCATTCTCAGTGCTTCTCTCCCCTTCTTCTGCTCTGTGGCCTACAGGTTAGCCCTTAAGTTGAGTGATAGAATTAAGTTCTTAGCCCACAAAAGTGACTGATGCTTAGCCTAATGAGATGATTATGAAGACTGTGCTCATGAAGGTTTTATTATTACCTCACCGTTTGTCTGTTTGTCGGTGATCAAGATAACTCGAAAAGTACTGCACGGATTTGGATTCAATTTTTGGACAACGTCGGTATCAGGACAAGGAACAGATGATGAAATTTTGGTGGTGATTTGTAACACTGTCTGCAATTTATATTGAGTCAGACACACATGTCGCCTTGGCGGAGGTTTGCGCTCTCCGAGTGCTTTTCTAGGTCGGCCAGGGAGGGATTAGGAGGGATCTATGCAATATGTGTAAAAACAAATTAAAGATGTAAAACATTGAAAGATACACCCTACTAGACAGTCTGAACAAAATACCTTAGCTTACTGCATTTCAAAAAGCTTATTTTACAGCATTTTAATACCCAGTGTAAATATTCAATCATTCAGTTCAGTTGAATCATTTAACACACAAAATGTCTGCAAAAATACTGTCTGTCAGATCAGTAAGGCCGGTGTTACCCAAGGAAACACATTTTTGACATGCTACAACACAAACAGATTTCTCCTCTTTCAGCCTTTGAGTTTAAGGAACTAGGGAATAGTGTGGGAGTTTTGGGAAATAACTTCTTTTAAAAAGGCAGAAGAAGGGGAGAAAAGCAGTGATTAGAAAGATTTGAGGTGCTTTCACACCCCTCTGACTCTGCCATCTCCTCAGGAGAGTCCCAGAACACCGCGGCGGCGCCTGTTGCCGTAATGGGCTGTGCCATAGGGGACGTTTCCATGGAGATGGGCATAGAGGCAACAACAACAGCAAAAAAAAAGCGCAGCGTGGCTTGTTTTGTCTTGGTTTGAGTCGACTCAACGTAACACCCAATTCTCCAGAGGACGAGGCCTGGGAGGCTCCTATTTAGAGAGGGCTCTGATGCTTAGAGCAACTTAAGCAATCAAACCAGCAGGGAGGAAAGCTGTGTTTTCTGTGAGTTTCTGAAGGATTAAGGAGAATACAGAAGACATGTACCTTTGTCAGTTTACGATATATCATGTATCTTGCAGTCATTCACTCACAGGAAAACATCTTTAACATTCAATCCCTTGGTATAGTAGAATCAGTCTACAAGACAGTACTTTGGTACAATTCTTTAGCATATTTTCAACCATCAAAGGCAAAATAAAAATCCAAATATAAACTATTATCAAGTACAGGAGTTGCTTTTAAATAAGCATGGAAACAAAAAAAGGAAACAAACCTGCCTTTGAGACAAGTGTGTTATTAAGTATCTTCTTGTGAGTCTTCCTCTTCTGGTGGCACAGTACTTAGCTCATGTTTATAATGAGAGAGAGTGAAGAGTGAGAGAGTGATGGAGATAGAGGAAGATGGGCAAGCCTAAAAGCACTTAAAAGCTGCATTTCAGACAACTATTACTTGCAGTTGTTGTGAGTAGAGGATAGTTGAAGTTTTATGAGGCATTAGGTTGTCTGAAACAACTTGAGTAGATTTTATGCGTCATCTTTTGATTTGTGTGAGTCAGAAGAACGTTTTTTTTCTTCTGGGAACAGTTTCACAAACTTGTTACTTATATAAGCATCATTCCAGATTGTGGCAAGATGGAACATTTTGAACATTTGGGAACATGACATTTTAGTTTTAAGGATATGAAGAGGGAAAACAGAAAAATAAAGGAATTACATAGGTTGGCATTGACTAAAATTTGTGTGAACACTTCTTTGTGTGAATACTTCTTTGAATTAAGGGCTTTTGTGTGCATGAAAAACCGTGCCAATGAGAGTGTGAACAGGGACCATTTTGACATGTTTGTGTTTTCAAATTTGCCTCACTTAGAGCTGAGACTGTCTCAGTTGAGTTGTACACCCAGCAGCAAGTTCTTTTGACTTTTAACTGTTAATGGTTGTGAAAGTATTCACTTGTCTGGAGAGGAGGTTCTTAAGAATGCATGTTCCCAGAGTGAGTGTCATGTTTATCTCTCTATCTCTACCGTGTGTGTGTGTGTGTGTGTTGTGTGTTTGAGAGAGAGAGCGAGAGAGATGAGATGAAGCTCTCAGCAGGTCCAAAATGAGGCTTTTCTCTCGATAATAGCAGACCAGGCCTCTCTACCATTGCACAAATGTTGTGATGAGTCACTTTCATTGAGCTAGTATCAATTTTATCCTCATCTCTCACCCTCTCTTTCTATTTCTTTTTCTTCTCACCTTGTTGTATGGTTCAGTTCTTTACTCTGTTTCCATTTCGTCTTCTCCAACGATGACTCAGATTTTGTGCATCAATCTTGCATTTCTAAAAAGGTTGTTCACCAGTAGAACTTAATGCCAGCACACAAACACACACGCACACACACACACACACAGAGAGAGAGAGAGAGAGAGAGAGAGAGACAAAATATATTTCTGCACATGAAAGACAAACTGGCACTTTGGAAGGACAATGCATCAAACCAGAAGTTCAGGGGAGACAAAAAGTGTGGCTGTGAGAAACCAATGGGAATACAGTTCACACACACACACACACACACACACACACACACACACATGCATGCACACGCACGCACACGCACACACACATTTCAGATACTGGATAAAAGAAATCAACACATAACAGTGCATAAGTGAAGCTGGCAGGGGTCTAGACTTCTTCCGAGTATCAAATGTCACGTTAATTTTCAGAGACACACCTTCGCAGCCACCAGCACAAGCAGCACCAGATGAAGTCTTCACATTAGAATGTCACACCCAGTTACTGCTGCCGAAGTCACCGGGAGCATTTATTCGATAAGCCACAGGCAATTACAGAAGCCTCTGTGATAAGACCCTCACTCAGCAAGGGTTGAGTCAGGGCTGTGAGTCCATTGGGTGGTATTGAGGATTTTTTTTTTTTTTGGGGGGGGGGGATTGGATTGGTGTGTACATTTGAATAATGTACTCAGGTGCCATGGTTTTAAAAAATTTAGCTATTGAAGGAACCTCTGTTGACGTGTGAGGATCTCAGTCTTTGCTGTGTCTTTGAGGGACTTGGCATTGGTGCCTTAGGCTGATAAGGACGGAATTAAAAGCACTCTCCTGCGTGTCGGCATTTTCTGAACTTTCATTGTTGCGTTTGGCAGCATAAAAAAATGATTAAGTGACATTAGGTGGGAAGTAATCAGATGAGACGAGAGAAGACTATGTAGCTAATCGTGTGGTTCCGCGACACTCAGCATTTAGCTTAAAGCAAAGACAGGTGTTTGTGTTCTGTACCTACTCAGGTGGTCAAGTGGCCAAACAAAGTGAACTATTTCACAATTATGGCAATTCTCCTAGCAGCCTGTTGCTGAAAAGTTTAAATAATTTTGCATCGTCAGTGGTTAAGTCACTCAATTAGATGAACATCACTTGGTTTCTTGTTCTGTGGGAATGGGTTTAAATATTGGGGTTTAAAGGTTTATTCTGTAGTCTCCACCCTGTAGCACTGGCTTGTATTAGTTTGGTGTAATTTGTTCTTTGTAGCCTATTGTAAATGAAAGAGAGAGAGAAAGAGTTCTCTTTCAGTCAAAGCACTTCGATGCCACCTCGTGCGATGTCACTTTAGGGCATACGTGTTCTGCTGAACCCTCTTCAACCAGTGCCTAAAAGGTTGTGCACGCATGCGCTAGGGTGACCACTCCTGAGCTATATAACAAAGGCGTATGCGCGTCATCTAACTCTTTCACCTTCCAGCGACTACTGTCTGCGTGGACCCCCCTTTGCAACTTCACCTCTTGAGACTACAAGAACTCCAGTGTTCAGCGAACTTTGGCCCCTGAGTGACCCATCTAAGCAGGAGATTTATTGCTTACTACTTTGATTTATCTTGACATATCTTGACCAGTGTGTTATATGCTTGGGACTGCACCATGCACGATCCAACCTTTGCCTGACCGGCAAAAGCCCGCACTGCGCCGTGATGAAGCCATGTGTGTCGTCTACTGCTAACGAGGATGATGTGGGGCAGCCTGCTCGCTCTCCCAGCCCATCCCTTAACCAACGGAGCACAGCATTTCATCCTCCTGTTTGTTTCATTGACTCGTCGACCCAAATATCCCCCCTACGGAAATGTGGAATTTGCATCCTAATGTATCTGGACGACCCAGCTATTTTAGGAAATGATCCAATATTAGTGCAGAGACACAGAACACGCACCCTCAGCCACCTGAGCTCGCTCGGCCTCAGAGTGAAACGAGAAAAAAGCACATTAGTCCCCAGACAGCAGACGGATTTTCTGGGCTTATGACTGAAAACTGTCACAAACATTGTCTGCGCCTCAGACAGATGGCTGACTGCTATAAGGGCATATGTTGTACAATTGTGAGTCTCCACGTGTGTCAGAGACTTCTTGGTCTGCTCGCAGTGGCTGCCGCGACAGTTCCGCTGGGGCATTACATATGAGACCATTCCAGAGATGGTCCCGAAAACATTGTGTCCATCCCAAAAAGGACAGAAACAAAATGTTCACTGTGTCGCTCGAATGCTGGCAAGCTCTAGAGAAACCACAAATGGCTCACCAGGGGCATCTCCATGGGTCCAGTTCTGAGGCTTGGAGACCATGTGACTTGGGACGAAAACCCAAGCCCAACTGCACATCAATGTATTAGTATTACTGATGGTGTGCCTCGCACTGAAACACTTCTCCCTGCGACTCAACCGGCATCATGTCCTGATCAGATCGGACAATACAGCCACAGTGGCTTACAAAAACCAGCAGGATAGCCTCCGGTCAGCTCAGATGCACCAAGTGTTGCTCAAAATTCTCAAATGGGCTTAATCGCTCCTACTCTTGTTACACGCATTCCATCTCCCCGGCACGAACCGGGTCCGAAATCTGGGTCCAGTCAGAAATCCACAGACTGGAGAATGCATCCACGGGTGACTCGGATAGTATGGGACAGGTTTGGGTCAGCTCAGGTGGACCTCTTTACATCGCAGAGAGAACACCCATGGTCAACTATCATTCTCGATATCAAACGACAACCCCCTTCTGGGCACAGACACATTAGCACATTCATGGCCTCTCACAATTATTCACTTTCCCTCTAATCACTCTCCTCCTAACAGTGCTGGGCAGAGTGCGTGTAGAGAGACACACCATGATGTTGATTGCCCCTCACCCGCCAACACAGACATGGTTCTCTGATCTGAATCCCCTGTTGCAAGAGGAACCATGGATATTGCCCGCTCGCAGAGATCGGCATAGTGTGGCACACGTCATCCATGCCATGGCGGCTGACAGCCTGGGCCCTAAACGGGAACAACTAAGTTGTAGTCTACCCCCATCAGTGGTGGAGACGATTCAAAGCATTAGAGCCTCATTCACGAGGTCTCTTTATACACTGAAATGGTGAGTGTTTGCATCATGGCGCGTAGATCCTTTCACATGCTCTATTGAGACCATTTTATCTTTCCTTCAACACATATTCAAGCAGCCCTGCACATTCTCTACCCTCAAAGTATATTTGGCAGCCATATCAGCTTACCATGTTGGCTGGCTGGTAATTCCAAATGCACATCCCCTGGCTACCCGTTTCATCAAAGGTACAAGGCGTCTACACCCACCTCGCTCTGTGATGGTCTTCCTATGGGATTTAGTGCTGGTGCTGAGAGAGAGAGTGCTGTCCAGCAGGCCATTAGAGCCCCTTCCAGATATTGATTTGAAGCCATCATCTCTGAAGACGGCACTCCTTTGGCATTGGCGTCAGTTAAGCATGTAGGGGATCTCACCGCTTTATCGGTCAACCCAGCATGCATGCAGTTTGCACCTGGGGATGCCAGGGTCATGTTACATCTTAACCATTTCTACGTGCCCACAGTCTTGACTGCCACATTCAAATCTCTAGTCATCAGTCTGCCTGCTCTAGATCTTCCCGTCTTACAATCAGAACCGGAGCTAAAGTCTGTCTGTCCTGTCAGAGCATTGCGTGCATATACAGAGCGCACCCTCTCATTACGAAAGAGGGAGAGCTGGGAGAGCTTAGTCGAAACAACGTCTGGTGCACTGGCTGGTCAAGGCTATATGCTTGGCATATGAAGCGGCAAAGTGCTTTGACTCAAAGAGAACGTTAAGTTATGAATATAAACCCGGTTCTATGAATGAGAACACGAGATGCCACCTCAATCTGCCACTTAGGCTATTATGCTTCAAGCGTGAAAGAGATAGCTTGGTGCACATACACCGGCGTTATATAGCTCAGGAGTGGACGCTGTACTGCATACTCGCACGAGCTTTTAGGCATTGATTACAGAGGGCTCAGCAGAATAGGTATGCCCAAAGGCGATATCCCACTAGGTGGCGTCTTGTGTTCTCCTTCAGCGAAACAAGGTTGTTTTCAGAATCTAACGTTTTTGGTACTGCACAGAAATTTGGAGAAATCCATTTATTTACGAGCAGACTATCCCTAGCTGATTAAGAAAATACTTTGGCCTATAAAAGAAAGTACTGTGTGTGTACAGCTACACAAATCAGTCTCCCCTTTCCTGTAATCCATTTAGTTGGATGGAGCCACAACCAGCATTCCTAAAGACATGTCTAAATTATCCTTTAAGTGTCAAATGCTTCTAGACGAGCACAGAGAATGGAGGGATGCTGGTATATTTTAGGCTGCGTTCACTCTCTGCTTCTCCCTCTCTCCCTTCTTTACTTTCCATAGTAATCTCTTTGTCGCCCTCTCAGTCTTTCTTTCTCACCTCTCCATCTTCTTTTTTCATGTGAAGGGTTCAGATGCAAAACCCTATAGATCCATTGTCAGAAATATGCAAAAATGAAGTTGTTTTACTAATAATTTCCAAGTAATCTCTATCAAACTTCAATTTAGATATTATTATCAAGTAAAAACAAATCAAGAAATTGGAGGTGGACTGATAATAAAGTTTATCAAAATCATATAAATATATTTATCGCAAATGGACTTAGAGAGTTTTGCATCTGAACTCTACTTATAGACTTTCTTAACCTCTCTCTCTCTCTTTCTTTCTCTCTCTCTCTCTCTCTCTCTCTCTTTCTCCAAATCTCCTACTCTTTCATTTTCACACTATGTTCTGTTTCGCCACTCCAAAGCTGAATCATATTTTCCACTCCAGCCCTTCCCCCTTTAAAAAAAAGCCAATAAAAAATGCATTGTCTTCTCTGTTTCTGCCACTGGCATCCTCCTGTCCAAATAGTCTGGGAAGGCACTGGAGTGTGAAATTGGCTTGCGAACGGTGTGTGTGTGTGTGTGTGTGTGTGTGTGTGTGTGTGTGTGTGTGTGTGTGTGTGTGTGTGTGCGCAAGAGATGCGATGGTTGGGATGCGCCAGTGTTTGTTTTGTGTACTCTCATCACACACATATTTGCTTGCAAACTCGCAGGATCAATTAGCATGACTACTGTCCAAATGCCCACCACTGTTTTTGTTTGTCTTTATTTTTTTTTTTGCATTTTAATAATTTGTATATCAGCCATCATGATGAAATGGAAATGATTTGGTTACTTTTTGATTGTGGGTTGTTGTTGTTATGATTGATGGTAATTGTTTATTCACTGTAAAACAATCTATTGCCTATTCAAATCAGTGGGCATTTTTTTGTGACACAGAAGACCTGTTTTAATAGGTGGTGTGTGTGTGTGTGTGTGTGTGTGTGCGTGTGTTTATATATTTAAATACTTACTTACTTACTTACTGATTTAAATTTTTAGGAGCGATACTTTATTTTCTTTATTCTTTCTCAAAATTCTGCTCAAAAACTGTTTTTGCATAAGTGTTTGTGTATTCAAGCTTCCTATTTGAAATTCCTATTTCATCATTTGCATTGCATTGATAGCAATTCCAGTGGGGGGGTGAGAGCTGTGTTTTGCATGTCTCATCCAAGCGCATGATTAATTCAAAAAAAAAAGTTGCAGTTTTCTTTTGGATAAAATGTAACTGTTTAATGCAGTATCTTGGAAGCTAATACCATACCTTCATGTGGTTGCTGATGATACTGTCATTACCTTTACTTATAAAACCTTAAAAGATATTTCTGTGCTACAAAAACTCTTCCAACATAATATGTTTGGTGATATGTTGAATTTGTCTTGAATTAGTGATGTCTTGAATTTGTAAACTCTTTGTGGTTTTTGATGTCCCCCTACATTGTTATTGCCAACGATTTAGGTTATTATGGTTGCCAATACAGTTAGTGCATTATTGTCCTCTTAAAACGTATACCAACCATAACATCACTGACAGTGTCATGTGATGCCTGATACCTGCCTGGGTGAAGCCAAACCTGTGAGCACATCTCTGCAGCTCTTCAGATCTGCCTGGAGACGCAGCCAGATGTCCTGACCAATTCTCAGTCAAGAATGCACAGTAAGTCTGATGGAGCCAAACACCAGCTGAAATTGGCTGTCAGGCAAACTTGGCTTCCTTTTCATCATGTCTTCCTGTTGTCTCTGTCAAGTGGGTCTGTGTACTTCCCCAAATGGTCGAAAGGGTCTATGTGTTAAACTTTGTGGGATTTTCAAATTGTCTTGAACATACCATTATGAATGTGACAGCGTTCATTAATTGCTTTGCACTGAACTGATGCAGGTACAGGACTACAAGAGGTCACTGGCTGGTTTGTTAGTGTACTAACTGAACAACACAAATCTTAGATTCTTATAGGGTGTGACCAACCCTCCTCTGCTTCCTGTCCTAACAGACAGAAATGTAAGAAGGAGAAAAACAGCTGTTAGACCTAAAGTATTTAGAAGTTATCATAAGCAAAATGTGACACTAGGTGTGACATTTATTATAGTAGCACCGTCATTACACAATGTAGGTTTGAGTCTTCTTTATACTGGATCAACTCAGGAAAATCACTTTAAATATTTATGGATTTTTTTTTCTTTTTTTTTCTTGTCTATGGGGAAAGAGCCATGCCATCAAAACATTAATTTCTTCACATTTTTACCCAGGGTCTCTGAGGAATGGTATGATGAAAACGTCAACACACAGGAAAAAAAAGAAAAGAAAACAGAACCTCTTCCTCTTATTCCTGAGGAAGTCCAACTTTTAGCGGGCGGGCGCAGTCAGCTGATTTGATCGGCCGATACACATCTGCATTCTCAGTGGGCCAACAGCGTGTCACCCTGGCGCGATGATGAATGTGTTGTAACCAAATGATGTATGCTCACAGATCGCCGGGTTGAATTCCCGTCCCCCACTTCAAGACTAATGGGTTCTCTTACATCTCCCTGCACTTATGCAAAGATCATTCAGGGATTTCGACTGCTGCGCTTTTTGCAGAGCCTCACCAGCATGATGAATGTATCGAAGTGGAATAATCAACATGGGGCCCAGAGTTTGTCACAAGGCCCAAACAAATGGCTTTCGCTAAGGAGAAAAGAAGGGAAACGGTGTTGGTCGTTGGCAAAAATTCACCACAGTTCTGCAAGGCCTTGATCCTGAGGCAGTTTAGCATTCTATCAATATTATCATTATGTCTTGATTGAGATTACTTTAACCTTTTTGGGGGTCAGACCCACATTTCAAGACCAAAATTAAAAGTAGCACTGTTCCAACATTGTCTGCCACTGAGAGATCTCAGTGAGAGACTGTGTGAATTTACTCGACCCTATAGTGTGTATAAAGGTGAGATGGAGCAGTGAGCCCTCTGTTTGATCTCCAAAACATGCATAGAGAATTCCGGTTCTTTTGTGGTAAGTGTGTCAGACTGTCACACTTTAGATAGTAGGGGTTGTATTTTAACAAGGTAATGCTCACTAATTGTTCAACAATTATTTTATATACACTGAACAGATGATCAGAAGTGTAGATCATATGAGTTGTGTTGAATACAGCTGTCCAATTGTATCATTACACACAACATCATCATCAGAATTTTGACTTAGTTTGCCTTAGATGAAGCTGCTGTGCATTGAAACCTGTTGAACATAAGTCGTTTCTATGCCTCGGTTCTTCTAAATTGGCCCATTGTGTACGTTCACCTCCCAAGTTACAGGCTGCAGATCTGAGAACAGTGCTGACATTGAATTAATCTTATCTAAGTCTAGCAGTAAAACAGAAAACTCCACACCAAATCTGAAGGTCTTATGATGTCGATATGATTGAAATGTATGTTATGGATGACTGATGTGAGAATTTGAAGAGAATAACATTGAGCTTTGATGAAAATTGCTACCATGTAGCGTGATAAAATATTGCATGGTGAAACTGTTGCATGCATAATGTAGAAAACAATGGCTCATCAAGGACACAATCTTTTGTAGTTAAGCACAGTGCTTACTGCATACAAAACAGATGTGTTAAGCCCCCTCCAAAAAAGTTCTTAACCTAAAAAATTCTCAACCTAAATAAAAGTGTTCCTAAAAAAAGAGGGGGGGGGGGGCCCTAATGGACTGCATCAACAAGCAAAAGTCGGTGGTGAGAAAAGTTTTCCCAGCAGTGAGAGGAAACCATGGGGAGAGTGAGTGAGTGAGTGAGCGAGGGAGGAAGAGTGAGCAGAGTCTGCTTTTGAAGCTAATCAAAAACCCATGGGGGACAAATGAGGCCATTATCTTCTTTTAAGCATCTGTGCTCATTAGCAGGGCAAATACATAATTACTGTCCTCCTAATGAACGTGTCATTCGTGCCCGGTGCAGGATGTACAAAGCCTCCGATTCGTTCTCCCAGTAACCATGGTACACAAACACAAACAGATAGCCCACACACACACACACACACACGCACACACACATACATGTACATAAAACATGTTGGCAAACAAAAACACTTATTTGCCCCTCAATGAAATGTTTCAATAATGTACAGCCACTAATGATATGAGTCCTCGTAGAAAGCAAATTAGTGAGATTAATGGTGTGTAATAGTAGTTTTTTAAAGTGTATTTAAGCAATATAACATGAGTGAGAGTGGGGTTGGTAGTAGAGATGTGGTTCAGTCGCATGCTGGTCCATTGTTCAAATGAATGAAAAATGCAGAGTGATTACTATAACTGCAAAGTGTCACCCATGCTATATCGTGGGTATATCGTATCCCCACTCCTAGTTCGACCGGACCTAACTGTTGTATAACAATATATATCACAACATATTTGTTTCTATTAAACTTTTAATGGGGAAACAGTATTTCTGAATGGCGACTTTGCAAAAACAGAGGAGTCTTATTGAGGGAAATAAGCATTCTTACTAACATCTAAGGGATCAGAATACAAAAACTTCTTCAGATCTGGTGAGAAATGCAACCGTTCATATCACCCTCGTAACAGCTGTCACTCTAGTTATCGTTAATCACGTAGACAGGCCTTTAGGCGGGCGTTTTATAGCCAGAACTTTCACAATTTGTCTCTTTTCAAATTGCAGACTTCTCCTTAACTGCTGCTGTAAGACTACAAAAGTGCATGTTTGACTGGTTGAGGTTTTCAATACTGCTGCTGACTCAGAGACAGGCGAGAAACTATACATATGTCTCAGACATCGAGAAGATTATTTTCTCCTGCTTCTGGAGATGTTTGGCTTTTGTATTGATATTCACTGAATATCAGAAGAAGTTCTTTATGCTCCCCATGATTCGTGATAAAAAGCCATTCCTCAGTGTGTTTTTATTTCCATCTGTATATACTACACACAAAAGGCGGCAATTGTAACTTCAGATGTCAGTGTTCTGCTTGTGGGTGTTTTAAAGGAGATACCCACAGCTAGTGTTGTGGAACCTTTTTATGGCTTGTCTTTTTTTGCAGAAATTTGGAGAGAAAAGTGACAGGTAGAGCAAGCTGTATCTGCTGATGGCCACTTAAGCCTCAGTGCCTTAAGCTGGTGTGAGACTTTTCTGTGTGTCGTGTCTGCTTCTAATAATATATGCCAATGTCTGGTCCAAATGTCTGCTTTGCCCTTTTCCTTCGTCCCTTTATTTGCACTTCTCTTGCATTGGCTGTCTATCTCTAACACCTCTAATGTGTTTTTCCATTCATGTCTGTCTGTCTGTCTGTCTGTCTCTCTCTCTCTCTCGCTCTCTCTCTGTCTCTCTCTCTCTCTGTGAGTTTTTGTTTGTGAGAGACAGAGAGAGAGAGAGGAAGAGAGACATACCACATACACACACACACACACACACACACACACACACACACACACATACACAAAGAGAGAGAGATGCACAGACAGCTACACAAGCATTCAATCACACACATACACACAGAGAGAGAGAGAGACTTATATCAGTGTATCTGTTCATTGTCCTGTTCGTCTTATCCTGTTCGTCTTCACTGAATCACTTGCTATCAATAATGCATGGTGAGGGATGGTTGCGTGTGCAAATAAAAATAATGCCTCCTGACATAGGTACCCATCTGAGGGGGTTATGACTAACTCGAAGTGTTAAAAGCCTTTCAGCGAGCAAAGAGAACAGCGAGACTGAGGACCCCCCACTGTCCTCTGATACAATAGGCCTCAGGCCTCATTCATTTATAATGAACCATGCAGCTTTGGAGGGCCCCAGTCAGGGAGTCCAAACTATTGCCTGTGCCTTAGCCAGGCACTCCAGTCGGATTTGATTGAGGGTAGAAGAACTGTAAGGACTAAAATGAAAGGTGAGCTGATTTCTGAAACTGAAAACCCAGGATTTCTTTCTGAAAACTGGGAATTTATTCAGCTTTTAAGATCATCAAAATATGTAATGATTTGATTGACAGGAATGAGGACCAGGGCAGGTTCAGGTTTTCAACATAAGGAAGATCAGGCCGTACCTAACCCAACATGCAACCCAGCTCCTGGTTCAGACCCTGGTTATCTCTCGTCTTGACTACTGCAATGTCCTCCTATCAGGCCTACCAGCCTGTGCAGTGAGACCGCTACAGATGATCCAGAATGCAGCTGCACGTCTGGTCTTTAACCAGCCAAAAAGGGCACATGTCACACCTCTGTTCATTGAACTTCACTGGCTGCCCTTGGCTGCTCGCATTAAATTCAAGGCACTTATGTTGGCCTACAGGGTGAATGATGGCTCTGCTCCCATCTACTTGAATTCTCTTCTGAAGCCCTATGTCACCCGACGACCACTACGCTCCTCTAAGGAACGTTTTCTAGCACGGCCAACACCTTGTGCAGGTCGGTCCAGACTCTTCTCATATCTGGTTCCGCGCTGGTGGAATGACCTCCCAAGTGCTACCAGATCAACTGATACCCTCTCCACCTTCAAGAAACTCGTGAAGACTAAGCTCTTCCAAGAATATCTCCTGGCATAAACTTTGAGAATGCACTTAATAATTTAATTTCTCTACATTGTGTTACACTATTGCACTTTCAACTTAAAACAGCGCAGATTCTATGTTAGCAATATGCACTCCTTGTTAGTTCATTGTGTTGTAGCTTGAATGTTATCCTCTTTTGTAAGTCGCTTTGGATAAAAGCGTCTGCTAAATGCCTAAATGTAAATGTAAATGTTCATGTATTTTAGGGACAGGCTACCAAAAACATGCACAGAACCAGAACACCTCATCCAACAGTATGGAGCCTGATAGCTCTAGTAGTTTAGATAAGACAAAATTATCCTTCAGTCATCTCACTGCTGGGAAATTTGAATTGTACAGCAGCAAGAGTGTCCCTAGTAGAATTAAAACCCACACCTATAGGACATACACCTGTTAATGTATCCAGGCGCAATTCTTGCATTTTAAAGTTGTTCAGTCAGTTACCAAGAAAAATAATAACTGTGCCACAGTTATAAAACTGAGAAATCACAGAGCTAGAAGACATCAAACTATGTTAGATAAGATTCTTTGGATACATCAAAGATGTATATCATGAAAAAATGTAAAGGTCAATATTGTACCATAAGTCAAAGTCAAGGAGAAAAAAGCAACAGAATGTTTAATTACCTGAGGAATCTTTTCATACCTTGAGCATTTCTCTCAAGGCTGTAACATTTACCAACTTGTTGAACCCTGAGAGCAAACTCAAGGCCTGACAACATCCTTTTTTTGTTACAAAGGCATGTCTCTTGAGCGCTGAAGGCTCTGTGACACACCTCAGTCGGGACCAGATCCATTTCATTCAGCCGCTCTTATGCAGTCATTGGAGGAAAGAAAGTAGCATTCCTTAGGTTCAAAACAAGGTTACAAATTCACCAGGAAAAAAAAGAGCTCTAAGGAACAACAAAAAACAGCAAACCTCTAAGGAATGACAGAAGAAAAAACAGAAAACTATCAGGCTTCTTCTTGACATACAGCATTTTGGGAACCTTGAATTATGTTCAAGGAAACGGGTTACTCATAAATATGTGTTCACACTTTGCCAGCGACTTGGTGCGGTTTGTGTGAAG
Organism: Tenualosa ilisha; assembly: GCA_015244755.2. Taxonomy (NCBI): domain Eukaryota; kingdom Metazoa; phylum Chordata; class Actinopteri; order Clupeiformes; family Clupeidae; genus Tenualosa; species Tenualosa ilisha. The sequence goes on along the minus strand of PYXC01000092.1, from coordinate 200,226 downwards.
TGGATTGGCACTCACAAACATACACACGCACAGACACACAGAGAGAGAGAGAGAGAGAAACGTGTTACTACACCTCTCTGAACATGTTTATGTTTAGAATGAATCCGAGAACTGGAAGATCTCAACATGTCTACGACGCATTGAGACACATTGAGCTCCACGCGGTTTTGTATAGATTCTGGCTTTCAGGATAATGAGGTGAAGAAGATTGGGTTGTGTGAGTATATGTGTGTGTGTGTGTTTGTGGGGGGCAGTAGGAGGGTGTGAGTGAATGGGGGTGGCGAGGGGGAGCATGCTTTGTTCAAAATATGCCCATGAGCCGAAACCCAGTTTAAGAAGCTTTGCGTATTTAGCGTGCCTATAGCACAAATGTGCTTGGGCAAAGCATGTCATTCCAATCAGGCAATATTGTTTTTCAATTTGAATCCCTGCCTAAATGAGGTATTATGGTACATCTTCAGGAGGCTAAAGGAGGTGTGTGTGTGTGTGTATGTGTGTGTGTGTGTGTGTGTGTGTGTGTTGTTGGGGGTGAGTATGGTTTGCTGTTGTTTTGTTTGTTTGTTTTTTGCTATGTTTAGTGTTTTTCTCTTAATCACATTGAACCATGCTTGCAGAATAATGAAATGAATTGGCTGTCTAATTTTAACAGCTTTCATTTTCCATCTATTTCTCACAGGCCCATTCTTAGACTGCACTAAAGACTGTTATTCTTTCCAGTCCTGCTCTCTCTCTCTCTCTTTCTCTCTCTCTCTCTCTCTGGGTCTGTATTGCAACGTGAAATCCCTTGACTGCCGTGTAATATTTCAAGCAGATGGATCTCTGCAAATACAGACATTATTCGACTATTAGTTTTGTGTGCTTGTGTGTATGCCTGCCTTGCTGTTCTTGCTCCATCAGAAGGATAAGAAAACTCTTCATCAGCTCCTGTGCAGAATGGATTGATAGCCTGGCTCCTGGAGAGACTCACTATATACATAATGGAAGCGTATGGTCAGCAGTTCTGAAAACACTGGGACGTTAGGCACTATAAATGGCATTCAGTGACTGTCAGAATGGCTGCCATGTGGCTATTCAATCTTTATTCCCCTTTGCACAGTCGCCTGTATCTATCAAAGTGGTGTACCTGCAAGGGATGCATGCATTCCAAGCATTTTTGAGTAAATGTCTATTGCTTCCAACCTTTCTTTTTAAGACAATACCATTACAGTCTTATTTGTATGCTGTGTGTGTCGAAAGAAAAGACCCCTTTGATAATAATGGGAAATCATGCATAATTCATGTATTCGTTTTATACAAATCTATCACAATGTGAGGGGAAGAACTTAGTGCCTTTTGTTTTTGTCTGGTACCAAAATTCTTTCAAAAAATCTTTTTTTTTTGTTTTGGAGAAATCCATGAAGGTTTGACATTCCCCAGTTTGACTTCCATAGGTTTGACTTCCCCACTTAACACTGATTAGCAGAGAACATGACTCATGAAAATGAGAGAAAGCAACTTTCCACTGAACTTTTCATGAACTGTAAAGAAGAAGCTGGCTGAAACGTGCACTCCATTCTGTGGGAGTGTGGGATCCACTGACTTTCTTATTTCTTTCGATTTATCCGAACCGTGAACCACCTCTTAAGCTGAAGTCTCTAACAAGAGCCCGCCACGGTGGAGCACCACTCAGCTCCTCCACACATCATGTAGGATTTTCTTTTTTTTCATTTGAAATGCAGCATTTCAGTGTCGAACCATATGCAGCAACACCCTCGACTGTAGCCAGACTCCTTCCAAGCACATCGCTTGTCGCTGGCTGCACGTCGCCTGCGGAATTTATGACTAACAACCCCACTGCGACCATATGGTGAGAGCAGGGGCACAGATAGATTTTTTTAAGCATGGGGGACCATAGTGTCAGTGCCAATACAGTGCAGCTATTTGGTCATAAAAGTTAATATGATAAGTCATTAGAAAAGACAATCACAATTTGCAAAAGAAATATATTTCATTTCTTTGTTGAAAACATCTACAGCCTAACGTTGGGTTCTAAACCAAGGGAATAAAATCAAGACAGTGCTCCTAATAACTGCAAATTACATAAGCACAATGCTAACAAGGCATTTTGGCCTTTGGTTTTTCTGTTCGGCTTTACTCTTAGGATGCTGTTGCATGATGGATATTCTATAGATATTTTCACATGTTTATTACCATATGGCAGCACTATAGAGGATCAAGCATAAAATAAAAAACTACACTTGGAAGTTCTATTTCATTCCCAAACTTCCACTGTGTTAATATAATATATGGAATGCTAAAACACCAACCTTTTGGAACAGCTATGACGCTAATAACCTTGAACCAGTCTATAGGCCATAGTCTATCTTTTGACAATAAAGACTGTATACTTAAAACAAAATAGCCATATGCTGTTGCTGTGCCCAAACAAAGTGCATTGCTCTGCGTCCCACTAATTCAGGTCTATATTCACCAGCAGCCAATAACCCTAATAAGTAATTACTTACATCCTGGCAAGCATACTGCATGCACTGGTGATACCTTCAGGAAATGCATCTCTATTTTTGTTATTCATTTCATTTTGAGTGATTCTATGAAAGATGGGGCATTGAAAGTTGGAGGACAATTGTTTGATTTTGAAAAATTCTGTGTGCCCAAGGCAGTCAAAATTATGACTATTAGATGTTTAGGCTGCTGCTAGGTTGAGCCCTGCTGAAGGATGGTAGACTAGCCATCCTACCCATATCACATTTCTGTTCACATTGCTTATGGATGGACAAACACCTGGCACTGCTGGCTCCACAAGCCACAGTATGAATGTGTACTTCTGCTCAATTTCAGTTGTGCATCAGTGTTCCCTTTGCTTTGGCCAGACATGCACTGGTTTGTGCTAAGATGTTGGTTCTATAGGACTAGACACAAACTTGTTTGTTATAGCAAGCCAGTATGAAATTGATTTTTCTGATGTGTCAACTTCACTCCACCACCGCCAACCCACCCCTCAAGTAGCCTTAACAAGTTTTAAAGTATGGATAGTGTTTCTCCTCCATGATAATTCTGGAACATGAACATTCTGGCAGCTAAATGCCATTTTACAACATTACAGGCAGAGATCTGTTTAAATACCAAAAAGTAATTAAATACTATAAAATACCAAAAATACCATAACTGTTGCTCATATTGTAGTTGGTAAGCATGCCTGGACTGTGTCTCTGTGTACTTATTGGATGAAAGTCTGTGAATATAACACAAACAGCGTGGGGGGGTTAATCAAGTGACCATGAAGACAGAGGGTGTCATGTCCCCCTCGTGCTAGACTTATCAGAACCTCTGGGTTACAGCAATGCAAAGCAGACTTTTTTCCCTTTCTTACTGACTTTGCTGACTAGTTAAGCCAGAAACAATTTCCAAAAAAAAAAAAAATGGAATACCAAAAGATTGCAAAGCGCTTAAAACGAAATCCACGTTTTTACAATAGCATGGAGCTACACGACAGGGTTTAAAGATTACATTTCTCTCTAAGCTTATCTACATCCATGTGTCATCATAATTTGTACTTTAACAGAGTAGGCCTCACATAAAGAGAAATAAAATTGTCAGTGTGACTGGGGATTGGGATTTTCAAAATGGACTGTTCCTTTATCTGCCTGTGATCGCCATAGAATGGAAGTTGCTGTAGAGCGTGGATCAATTAGAAATCTGCTCTGTAGCACTTGCCTACCATGCTCCCTCCCTGGCGACCATTACCCATAGCAATCCTAACCAATAACAGTATCTGGATGCTTTAAGATGTTGACCAATCAGAGTGCAAGGTTTCATGCAATGTATCTAAATAAAAGCATAGCTTCAGAATCTGCCAAGGACAAGGAATTTTCTGTACGGCAGAAGTCCTTCAAAGTTGCTGCAGAAAAACTGGTTTAGGTTAAAATTTCCCAGAATGACCTAGATATAGCAACAGAATGTGAAGAAACGGTATTGATGGAATGTCAAAAACACACCGTGTCAGATATTTTCAGAAGTTACCAGGCAATATCAACCAGTCCTGGACCCACTCTTTTCTAATATCACATTCTACTATATGCAGTTGCTGTGTTAAATACACTTCAAGGAAATGCAATAGCAGCTTTAAAGTAAAAACATCATCAAGTGATTAGCCTCACATCCTGACACAGGACATTTACTGTTAAGTGGGCAATGAGATCATAACAAACCCACTGTTGGTGCCAAGATCCATCATCATAATGTTTATCTCCACTCCAGCCCCCTCACCCCCATGTGGAGATGGGCCAGTGGCCTCTTGTTGGGCTTCATTTCCCCAACCCCCGTGTTTGTGTGGACATTCTTGGCATCGGTTTCTGCCACTAGGGGGCAGTGTGAGCCTGCTGAGGGCTCACCCCCATCATAGCCAGCTCAGGCAAGAACAAAGGAAGAGGGTCCAGCAATGGTGGAATGCAGGTGACCAGGAGGACTGCAGGCCCTCACTAAGGTGCTCAACACCACGACAACTTCCTGGGAAAAAAATAAATAAATGAATTAATGAAATAAAATAAAATCTAGGACAACAACAATAACAACAACCCTACTGAAAAAACTGTTGGTTGGTTTTAGCTGGTTTTTTGCAGGTCTTTGCCTTGGTCTATTTTTTTGTTGATGGTTTTTTTTTTTTTTTTTGCCAGCTCTTGCTGGTCTTTGCTGGTCTTACTGGTTGGGCCACCACTTAAATTTGCTAGTGCAACCATCTTAGAAAACTGGTCATGTTGGTCTGACAAGCTAGTCCATGTGAGTGTGCTGGTTTATGTTGGTTATGCTGGTGACAAGCCTATCAAGCTTACATTGATGGTTTAAGATGGTCATGCTGGTTTAACCAGCCATAAAGCTGGACATTGCTGGATTTACAAGTCAATCTCCAGCTAAAAGGACTGGCCTAAGCTGATTTGACCAACAAAGCCATCATAATTCTACCATCATAAGCTGGATCTACCAGGCAAACCAGCAAAACTCTCAACCATAATAAGATGGTCAAACAAGTTCAGTAAGTGAAAACATAGCTTATACCTCCAAACCATCATTAGCTGGTCAGGCTGTTTTTTTCAGCAGGAAAAAAAAACTAACTTTAAAGGTAGAATATTCCACAGGAATTACATCCCTGGAGTGTCTGACTTTACGGTTGTCTCCGACTATGGGCCAGCTATGGCCCAAATCCAGGCCACTACCATCCCAGTTGGAAAT
>PYXC01000092.1:150000-190000 GCA_015244755.2 Tenualosa ilisha | reverse complement strand
TATGTAAACTTGTTGTATAACGTATAGTAGGGTACCTTTAAATCAATTTTGACAGTCTTGAACCTATGTTAACCTACATTCATGAGAAAACTATCTACCACAAATGTCTATGGTAAATTGCAGAGATGTGGACTCAAGTCACATGACTTGGACTCGAGTCAGGCTCGATTTTAATGACTTGAAAAAATTTGGCATGACTTGTGACTCGCCTTGGACTCGAGACTCAAACTCGTTCTTTGACCCTTCGGCTTGAAATTACTTGTAATGTCTTGACGTGTCTTGGGTCTGAATACATCTATCTAAGTTTGCATGGCCTCTTTACGTTTAAAATGGTAAAGAAGTGAGTTGCCGGTGGGTGGTGCCATACGAAAACAGCTGGGTTGACGGAACATTAGGCCAAGACCCGCAACACAGCAAGTTTCAGGCGGTGCATGAGAAATGAAATTAAGTCAATATCCCTCAAGGTAAACAGTTGAGTTTTACCTTTCTCCAGTTTATCCAGCCGTTCTCTGCGTCTGACTAACACTTTTAGCTCCAGCCTAGCATAGATCATTGAATCAGATTAGACCATTAGCATCTCGCCTATTAGCATCTTGAGAGTCGTGTGACCTCTCATGTTTTTCCTAAATTAAAACTTGACTCTTCTGTAGTAGCTGTGGTTTCTGAAGTTGTCTTAGTGTAGTAAGACCAATGGAAAATGAAACGTGTCGTGACCTCCATACTTGCCAAACTTTTTTGATATGTCAGTAACATAATCAATTCTAGAAATGGCTTTTGCTATCCATAAATATCCACATACAGTGTGTGTGTGTGTGTGTTTGTGTGGAGTATCTCTGTCTAACATCTACCAATACAGCATCAGGGTCCCATTTCATTGAGTCAGTCCTTGACCTTCTTCACTGCCCCTTGTAAAGGTTCCATTTGCAGGTCAGATCAATAAAAGGCTCTCTGGCATTCGCTCTGTTTGTCCTTGCCTGTATCACACCAGACCAAACACAGGGCAAAGGACACTACATCTATTTACTGGGCTAAGGGGGTGGAGGTGTACATATTTGTGTTCTATGACTAATGACATTGGGGGGTGATATTAAGTGGATATGCGCATTTGGAATGTCTGTACTTTTTTTCCCTGGATAGGTCGATGCTGAACACACACACACACACGCACACACATGCACACAAGCATGCAAACGACAATATACTACAATATTAGGTTTAGGTTATCCTGAGATACACAGTGCAATAAAGGCACCATAAAGTGACCCTGCACATCTTTAAGACTTTATCTTTCATGCAGCACCATGTTATGGGTCTTGGGAGCCATTAGTGGAAGAAATCCAAAGGAAGCTAGCACACATGCTAACAACAGTCCATTCTGTATTGTACATTTTCTGAGGACACTACAACACTCAGGCACTATTTGAACCAGTGGTTTCCAAATACGAAAACAAGACAGTCAAAAGATCTGATCTTTAGAAATGTAAACACAATGGTGTTCACGATCCCTTCTCTTTCTCTCTCTCTCTCTCTCTCTCCATTTCTCTCCCACTGTCTCTGTCCGCACACGTGGTGATCCCAATTGAAACCCAGACAAGAGAGGTCCATAAATCACTCTACTCTTCTAATGTGGGTTTCGCCTTTTCTCTTTCTTTAAACAGATAATTACTATGGATCGGCAGCCCAGGTGATTACAGAATAAAACTAAGTGCATTCGTCATACTTATCATTGTGGGACCCAATTGACCACCAGGGGATAGCTCATTGGAATGACCATCTAAAAGGCCATCTCAAGAATGTATTGTGTGGGTAATTGCAGAGGACAACAAACTGGTTATTCAGTGGTGTTTTGCCATAGTGTATTCATCCTCTAATGAGTTTTTTTTTCCTCTTTGAATACACTTTGAGAGAGAAGCACATCTTGAGAGTCTGGATGTTTTTACAAACAATCAAGGACTGTGTGTGTTTTTTTTTAATGAACTAGTGATGTTTTCTTTGTTCAGGTTATTTATAACCAATTGCATTAAAATAGCACAGACAAATTGATGGCTTTCTTGAAGTGAGCATAGGTTACTGAGTAGGGAGGTCGGAGAGAGCTTCATAACTCCGTGAGGGTCTGCTACTGAGGAAATATGCCTTCAGTGTCTGAATCTGAGGAAGCTTGCACATTTTTGACAGAATGGTCTTTGAAACCCTATGAACCCTGATTTGAAAGGTGGACAAAGAACAGAGTCCTAAGTCTAAACAAAGCTAATTAATAATTTGTCAAATTATTAAAATCATGGGTAAGACCGTAAGTCTAAACACTGATGAGTTAGACTTTGCAGTTTGTGTACCTTTTACATTGGGGACCCTTTATATTGGGTAGGTTATGGACTTTTATATCACAGCTTGATCAAAGTTTCTATCGTGATGTGTTATTTAGAACGTGCATTTTTTTCTGATAACAGCACACCTATTCCACATTCCTCAGAAGTAGTTCCACTTTTCTGGCAATTCATCCAACTTGCTGTCAAGTTAAAATGAACTGTCATGTTAACAGGTTTAAAATTTAGTAGCCTGACCAACGTTCACAGCACAGCAACATTGTGTCAGGTCCGCATCGGATCTGGTCACGGCCACGCCCCCTCACTCAACGCCACGGTCTCACAGCTCATCTCCTCGTTTGCACTCACCTCCTCGAGCACAATCACCTTCACCTGAGTTCTAATTGGTGTCACCTGGTCTCCACTCTACTTAAGCCTCCCTCCTGCTTCACTTGGTGTCTGGTCTCGTCGATGTTACCTTGTTTCCTGCGTGCTCGTGTGCTTCCTTCGTCTCCCGTGATCTCCCGTTTCACCACCCGCGTAAGCCTAGACTCCCCGTTAATATTGTCCCACTCCGTTTATCTTACTCTTGAAATTAGTACTGTTGTGTTTAACTCCTTAATCTCCTGTGTGTTAGTTTTGTCCCTAGCCTCTGTGCGTTGTTCTTTTCCGTTTCTCCGTTATAGTAACGGACGCGACTTTTGTTACTCCTTTGTTCCTTGTTTCAATAAAGACTCTTGAGTTTATCTTCTGCCTCCGCCTGTCTGAGTCTGACACATTGCAACTTGCGACCAAGATGGTTTTCATGTTTGTTACACAGCATTTAGGAGTATGGTATGGTATGATGCTTACTTGACAATGACAGATCAAACTAACAACCTGCTTTTGATCATAGCAACCATCCATTAGAACTATTAATGGCAGTTTATCCCAGTGAGTTTTGATGTCTGGTGGAAAGCAGTAGGTCTGCAAACAAATCTTTTTTAGCTATGAAAATGTGTAAATTGTTAGCAAAACTACATACGCAGACAGTGGTATAAGAGGGATAATGAACTCCCCACCGTGCATATATGAGATATTAATGCACTCTGAAGTGTAAAGGCCATTCAACTTTGTATTGTGGCCTCATTACCACTTCTGGCATGCATTAATATCTGATATACTCATGCCGGGTCGTTCACTATCCCGTACTTACATCCACAAAACATCCATCCCCACAACCAAAATACATATTCTCACTGGAATTGTGGCTAGAATGGTTCTGAGCAATCTGCAACTAATTCAGTTAGGAGAAAGTAGGGTCAGTGTCACTTGCATTTTTACAACCCTAAAACCCAACCCTTTCTTAATGAAATGCATTGTGTCTCATCTTTACAATGTGTTATTGGAAAAATTTTGGATGTGTTTGGGTGTTCCAGTAAACCCTTTCTTTTGAAACCTCACCCGATGGTGATGTTCTTTCATTATTTTTTTCTTTCTCACACCTCTTTCCTTGTGTCTGTGGATTATAGCTTTGCTAGCAATGCTCTACGCAGTGTTCCCAGGCCCCTGGGAAGTACTTTCACAAGGTTCTGGGTGAGTGTCCAGGCATGGTGCCCCGCCAACAGCCTCAGGTCTTTAAAGAAAAAGTTCAGTCAAAATCCAAGTCGATACAAATGAGATTTGTCCTTTTTTTGAACGGACGCCAGTAAGTTTCCTTTCTTTTTTTTTTTTTGTTTCCATCCACGCTGACACTGATTTCATTTGTCTAAGTAGATAAATCATCTCTATTGGGCTTGTGTCTTGTCGCGTGTCAGTGTTCAGCGTCTGATTTAATTTTCCATTTCCAGGGGAAGGAACCGAGGCTTGAACGCCGGGAACTTTGAAGGTTACACCACGCCTGCATTTTAATCAATGTCCTCTTCCAAGAAGACATAGCTGCTTTCTCTAAGGTCTTTCTCCTTCTCTCTCTCTCTCTCTCTCTCTCTCTCTCTCACACACACACACACACACTCTGGCATTTTCTGCCACTTTCCTTTCTCTTGACTTTCAAGATTTTGTTTGTTCAGCTCTGCTGGCTTGGGGAGTTGTCACACTGACAAAATGACCCCCCCCACACCCCCCGTACACACACACACACACACAGAGGTCAGAAATGCGTTGTTCTCTTGGAATCAACATGAGGAGTCAAGTCATGTATAAAAAAGTTCTGATACCTCTGAGAACAAACACCTATGGAGTTATGCCTGGCTGATTATAGCTGAATCTGTCTGGCAGTTTGAAAGAGGAGTATTTCAACAATGTCACTATCAGAGTGAAATGAAGCTTTTTGGGTGAATGAGGCCAATTGGACTAAAGAGTGTGATCACTTTAGTCGCACTCTTCAGGTCTGACACAAACAAGGACACAGTCAAATACAGACAATTGTAAAATGGCAGACACTCAAATTGAGCTTGAAAAAAAAAATGTGACGTGTCAAGCAGGCCTACACTTAACCGCTACGTTGGTGGGGGAAATTGCTTTTGTGTGACAAGGGGTGGCTTTTTAAATAATGCGATCGGTTAAAAGCTCTTGATGAAGGCTGCGATTGCCGTCCGTGGGAGGATGGATGTTCTCTCAACACATTTATGGGACAAAGATCTGAAATGTGCTCTCCATTTAAAAAAAAAATGCTACAGGATGCTAGGGACTGACTTGCTACCTCAGAATACTCAATTACTTTTAGGAAGTTTGTTGTTCTTTGCCTTAGTTGAAGCACTGAGAGAGAAGAATATCTGAGTAAAAATATTTCATTAATCACTATTATGAATCTATTAAGGTCCTTTGAAATAATTGGCGCTAATGGAGATTGTTCATAATCACTTTGAAAGCATTTTTGCCCCCTGCTCCTTTCTGCAATCATTCCTCATCATCTTCATCACACATTTATCATGATCACATTGAAAGCTGACAACTTTTCGGTCATCCATTATGACGAGACACAAACACATCTTCTCCATCGACAATAAACACCGCCTGACCTCGTCTGTCAATCAAATCCTGTAGTGCCAATATGCAATAGATGAGATTCACATGATTTCTCAGCCAATCAATTTTTGAGGATGAATTGACCCCAAACAATATGATTTCCATCATTCCCTCCCATTGAACTCAACACTGGAACAACTGGAACACTCTTCATAACAGGGAACTTGAACCCAACATATTGTTCACAGCAGTACATGATGATACAGTATGTATCTATTGAACATAAGCCAGAAATGGAGGACCAGTAGAAAAATCAAGATGGTTGTGTATAAATACATACACACAGAAATATAGTATGTCCTTGTGGCTATTCATGTCACCTTATACATCCAGCCCAGTGTGTCTTTAAAATGGAGCTCCCCACCTTGCTCCTGCTTTGAAAGGCATAGTGAGAGGAGGGCTAAGGCACTATAATTGATGCACAGTCAGGCTCAGAACTGTAGGAGTAGACTGTGAATACACACTCTCTCTCTCTCTCTCTCTCTCTCTCTGTCTGTCTGTCTGTCTGTCTGTCTTCAGCTAATATCTCCTTGCTCTCTTTCTTTCTCTCACTGTCTATTCTGTGTAGTTATCTCTCCATCTTGCTCTCTCTCACCCTCTCTCTCCCTCTTCCTCCTCCTGAGCTCCTAAGCCTGACTGTCCCACCCTTATTGGCATTCGGTAGCCGCTCACGGAGAAGCCTGACAAAATGATGGATCAGTTTTCCCCTGTATCGGCGTGTTGATCCATACTTAGCCGAGAGGATATTGGCATTTGCCACTCAGGCCCCCCCCCACTCTCCTACAGAGCCCCAGCACCACCCTCGCCACCACTCCCACCCACCCTCCCTACCTCCAAAGCCCTCTACTGCTGATTAGTTGAAAGCTCGCAGCCCCTGGAATAATTAACGTTTAACATCGGGGTCCTTTCCCCATGGACGCCCAATCGGTGGCCGAGCCCAACGTCGCGCGAAAGGTGAGAATCGTAAACAGTTTCGCGGAAGAGCGAGGGCACCCCAGAGACAGCGGAGAGGGGATCGATAAGCAGTGTGCTGGCGAGGGTTAACCTTGCTGTCCTTGCACCACTCCCCCCCAACACACACACATACACACACCCTTCCTCTCCAACACTCCCTGTCAAGCCCCCAGCCCATACCCAACTCGGCACCCTCCTCTCCCTGAAAAAGAGAGGAGATTAGGTCCTTGTTAAATGGTTTCCGAGAGCGGTTTTTACATTTTTGAACTTTCACGTTTGTCCATGTTGGTTTCTTTTCTAATAGAACTACAATTTTTTTGTATTAAAGTTGTAATATTGTGTAATACAGTCATTGTAATATTTTTTCATTACTAGAAATTAATGGATGTATGGAAATGATTTGGACAGTCATGTACACTTCAGACACTGTTTCATTAAGATTCATTTAGTGAGAGATCTAGGATTAAATCTCAGGATGGCCTTCCAGCAGTGTTTCCTGTATGAATGCCATTATTGAGGGCAACCCTACTGGCCCTTGTCTATCTCCTGAGGGGCCGCTTGAATTAGATGTATATTTTTTCATTTTGATGTCATAAAATATTTAGTGTTTAAGGGAGTCTCCACTGACCTTCAGGGAAAGGAGGGGGGAGTAGAAGAGATTATTGTGTGTATTTATACTGCTGTCTTCACACACACACACACACACACACACACACACACACACATACACACACACACACATACTTACTTACACACAATCTGCTAACCCCTGAGTTTCTCAGTTCAGACAGCCGTTATAAACATATTTCATTACTCAATTAACCAGCAATGAAAATGACCACCTGTGTGTGCTAAAGGCCCGGTCGGTGAATTAATGGATATGACGCAAGAGCTTTCAACTCTACGTCTCCCACATTCAAAGAAAAAAAAGCACTACAACACAGCAGGGAGATAAGAAACAGAGTAGATATACCCCACTGTTATTGTAGAGTCTTGATGAAATCTTCTCTTCTCACCATAGCCTCAGGCTATGGCAGCCAAGCGGCAAAGGAAGACAAAGGCAGAAAAGTTATTAAACAAAAAGGGAGGGTTTATTACAGTAAAACTGCATTAAAGAATAGAGGCTGTGGAGTGCAGAAGGCACAGAAAGGAGACAAGATGGAAAACAGAAGGGAATGGATTTAAGTAAATAATTGCTTGAGTTTGAAGCATTTTGGATTCCAACTCATACTCTCCGACTTTCTTTTTCTCTCTCTCTGACGCTCTCTCTCTTCTCTCTGTCTCTCTCTTTCCACCTCCTTGTGTTTGAGCTAGGGAGAAGAGGAGAGAGGGAGTGAGAGAGCAGATTGCTCGGCACCTCTCTGTGGAGCACTGGGCCTCTCGTTCATTGCACTCGCCCGCCTGCCTGCCTGCTTGCCTGCCGGGTCTGTTTCATCCATCCACAGAGAAATGGATTTCTCAAATAGGAGTCATATCCTTGATGAAAGTGGAAAGATTTGAAGGAGGGGGGTGTATTGATTACAACCCTTTTAACTCGACTGGGAGGGAATTTAGTATGAGAGCATATAGAGAGAAAGAAAGCGACAGTAAGAGAGAGAGAGAGAGAGAGAGAGAGAGAGAGCATATTTTGGTCGACCTGTGGTAGCTTTGAAAGTATCACGAGTCGTTTTCTTTTTTTTTTTTTTCATGGACATTCCCTCAAATGTAGCCATGGTGTTTCAGGTCCTGACAGCTTTGAAAATGTTAGCAGGTTCTTGTCTTCCCTTTTCTTCTTAATGTGTCTCTCTTTTAGTGAAAAAGAATTTAACCTTCAGCAAAAATAAATTAATTAATTAAATCAAAGTCCATGTGTGAGTAACTAAACTTTATTTGAAGTGGAAACCAACCAATTTGTCTTAGCTTCAATATCAAGGTCTTATTTGGTTATTTTTTATTGATTTATTGATTACCAAACAAGACCATTCAGCAACATTTTTCTTTCTTTCATTCTGTCTTTCTTGAACTGGTTGACCAACATGTTTTTTTTTAATATATATAATAAATAAAATAACCTCCTTGTGATTTACATAAATACATAAATACATAAAATATCATGGCAGTTAGAAAACAGTCCTCAACCTGACTTCAGTTAAGGCCCAATGAAGGTAAAACAAAATAATAATTTAGGGATCTGTTCCAATATCACATGACTTCATTCACCTCTGCAATAATTCTAAGGAGTTTTTTGTATAATGCTAAGAGCAATAAAAAAACACGGGAAACACAACACATATACACACACGTAGGGTACACACAGATAACCAGTAATTCCATTTACATAAATATAAGATACAACCCTTGTGCCACTACAGAATGCTCTTTTTGTGGCCTCTACAAATTTCTGTGGTTTTGCCTCATATCTACTTAATTACGACGCTTTCTCGGATCTAACGAGATGACACGCTCGACAGATGTGTACAAACATGTCCTCCATCTCAAGGGTCTTTAAAAATGCATGCAAGGGTCATGAAAGAGATACTCATCATGGCGAGAGAGAGAAAGAGAGAGATTTTACTCCAGTTGCCAGTCTCTACTCTCCATCTCTCCTCTTCCCTCTCTCCATCTCTCCATCTCCCAGTCACCCTCTCCCTGCTTATTGACCCTTGTATAACTGCTACTCACCGGCATGCGGGAAAAGCCTGGGGATGACATTTCAATGTTAAAGTGATCGTCTGCTCGGAGCTAAAGAGAAATCCCACGGGGATGCCACAGAGGAGGACATGATCTGGAATACATTACGCAAAGGCTCACAACTCCCTCTCGCCCCCCTCGCTTCTCAAGACGTGACGATTATTAGGATGTCCCCCGCCGAAAAGCTCACACACTGGATATTTGACATGCGATCCTCTGTGTCCACTGTTATCCTAGCCACCACAGCCCACCTACACCCCCCAACACACACATACGCACACACACATACACACACGGCTATTTCCCATAGGTAAGCTAATGTGTTCTCTCTCTCGCCTTCCATCTTTCTTCCTCTTTCTCCATCTCTTTTTCTACCTTTCTATTTCTGTCTGTCTCACCTTTCCTTTGTCCCCAAACTCTTTTGCTGAATAATTGAAAACCATCAGAGTCACCCTTTGTTGAAATGTTGATCCACCACACCCATCCTTGCTAGCTAGCAGTAAGACAAGGCAATGCAGCACCCATTTGAATGTCCTCAGTGCAGCTTCAACAATGGCCTGACTGCTACATAGTCCCTACCATTGCCCCTCACTCGTCTGTCATTCAGAGAGTATGTGACAGTGGTGATTGCCAGAATGCAGAGATGGAGAATTGATGTGTGAGCTCAGGACAGTATCAATCTGTCAGCGTCTCCTTAGTGACAGCGCTTCGCTTCTGCTTCATCGTCATGGTGATCGTTTGAACTCCCGTGTTCCAGGAAAGCCAGATCCGTCTGCACATTCGTCTTCCTGGGCAGAGTCATTTTGCCATGTGTGCACTCCTCACAGGAAATACATGACAGAGGGACTCCATCACTCTCTGGCCTACTTTGAATGCTGCATGAAGACGGAGGCCTCACATCAATGTCATGATAACCATAAATTAAATGTAGTTTAAGAAGAGAACACATAAAACACATCCATACATAATTAATACAATTAATTGTTTTTATTTCTAATTTCTCAGCAATTAATTTCTCAGAAGTTATCCCTGATGTTATCAGTGAACTAAAAACTTTAGCAACACTTTATCGAACGTGCATGTACACCAAACATTCAGTATTTAATCTAAACATTCTACATGCATTTATACTCTTTGCATTGTATACATTTGAATATTTGAGACATTTCTGTTAACTCACTTACAAATGTAATCAGGTTTAAGCACCCTGTCAGTTTAATTCGCGCCCTTTTAAGACTGCATTATGAAACACGGAGAGGAGAAAGTTGGTCACAATGTACTAGGAAATATCTTCCAAACACAGCTGCAGTGGAGCAGTGCAGTGTACCTAATGTGTAAGCATGCATGACTTTGGCCTAAATAACTAACTGACAGACCTAATGCCATATCAAAGTCTGACACGTGTGTGCTGATGATTGCCAGGTGTGAAGTGACAAGGTTGACAATGCCTTGAATTAGGCTGCTGTACGCCACACACGTCCCTGGGTGCAAATAGCTAATATCGCCTCCCTCCTTTTGCTTTCTCTAGTCCTCTCTGGGAGCTGAACTATTGTTCGAAGCAAAGTGGCTCACAGCAAATGTCTCTTTCAATCTTTCTTTCTCTTTCTCTTTGTCTGTCTCTATCCATCATGGTCTTCTCATTCTGAGGAACTCAAATCTATCCTTCGCAGTGGAAAGCAAAAATCTTGCTCTCTCATTCTTCTCCTTGTTCTCCCTTTCTCCTCCTTGCATCTCTCTCTCTCTCTCTCTCTCTCTCTCTCTCTCTCTTTCCTGAGTGTTGCGGTGCATCAGTATGATTAAGCCTTTCGGGAGATAAGTGCTTGTCAGATGGCAGTGATGCGGCGCTATGGATGGAGGCCAGGCAGGACGTGTGGAGAAGGAGAGAGAGCCAGAGAGAGAGAGAGAGAGAGGAGGTGAGAAAGAGAAGGGGTGGAGGGGAGAGAGAGAGGGAGTGGTGGAGGCGGCCGCAGCAGCAGGTGATTGACAGCTGGGGGTGCTCGTCCGTAACGGATGTGCCGACACAGCCAGGGATCAGACGCGGGCGGGCAGTTTTCTGACTTTCAGGAAAACTTCAAGGTTGGCTGAGCGATATTACCAAACGAGTGAGAGAGAGAGAGAAATGAGAGGTAGACATAACAGAGAGGGAAGGAAAGAGAGAGACATCAACACACACACACAAACACATACATACACACACACAAAATCACACTTTACATTTACATACATGCGCTGAAGTTGGAAACAGTTAATAATTAGTGTATACACTGAAAATGTATCACTGTAACATGTATGATAACATATGTTGTTATGTCCATATTGCATGGATTTTTCTAAAAATTCACTTCATCAGGTACAAGCACTCCCTGCAACTAACCAAATGGCCCTAAGTTTTTCATCAAACACACACAAACACACACACACACACACACACACACACACACACACACACACACACACACACACACACACACACACAGAGAGAGAGAGAGTAATACAGTCTTACTGGGTCTTTAGTGGATGTGTTGGTGAGATTACTGCATATCATCCCTACAGGTGTGTGGGTGTGTGAGGAGAGAGAGAGACAGATAGCATATGAATATCTCTCTCTCTCTCTCTCTCTCTCTCTCTCAACTACAGTGTTTGCAACAGTGAAATGGCAGCAAATAATGGTCCGCTCTGTTAGCCTGACAGATAGCCTGTGAGAAGGAATCATTTAATGGTGAACCAACGATGCTGCTGCTGCCGCCACAACTGTGTCTACCGCTGCTACTGCGAAGACTGCTGCTCGTTGTGCGACAAGACACGAGTTAAGCCTCAGAAAACAGAGCTGGAAAAGCTCCTCCACACACAGACTCGCTGCATGCTTGGCAGACAGCTGGAGGTATCAAGGAGAAGACAGTGAAAGAGGAAGCCACACTCATGCCAGCCTGAGCCTGTATGACAGAGAGACAGCAAGTTTGGGGCTTCTCGAAAGGGAAGGAGTTTCCTTTGCCAACAGCACTGTGGCAGAACAAGACGTGCTGTTTTGTTGTCAGTTGCCTACCGAAGAGGCTCTCTTGATTTATGGACAATTAGCTTTTAATTAGAGTTCAATCTAATCTGAATGAAAACATCGATGCTTATTCAATATAGGCAATTTATACTGCAATCACAGAACCTATTAAAAAATAATTAGAGAGTTTCTTAGAGAAAATCAATTGTGAAAAAGAAAATGTCCTTCTCTAAACATGTCTTTGACGTGCTGATACACTAACAGCCTTACATCCAGGGGAGACACCTTTCTTCTCTAAGAGTAAAACCTTAACAAATGAATTAGATTGCTTTTAAACTGAAACGCTAATTGTGCTAATGCCAACATAACAGTTTTCTCATAACTGTGGTGACACAGCTGTCTGTAGTAGCTAATTTATCTTAACTGAATTAAATTTGCCAATGTTGGATTTATTCAGTAACAAAAGTCACTCATATCTTCCTCAAAAATGGCTTGGATACACACAGTTAAATGATAGATAAGCGGGTAAGCGGGTGGACAGGTGTGCACCTAAGTAGGTAGTTTACCGGTATCGTCAAGACCTCTTTTCCAAAATGCTATATCTCCATTTTCAAAAATATTCTGTGTAGGATGTGTTTTTATTGTGACTCTATCTTCATATCAGTAAAATCACTGTTTTGTCGTTTTAATTGGGTAAGGACAAATCCCATAACATCATACAACATAACAACATCATCATCATCATAACAGCAACTGCCCCGATGTTACTACTTAAATCAAATAAAAAAAAGATTAATGAAAATTTAATTTAAAAATGCCTTTCATAGCGTTTTGGGAAAGAGCTCTTCACATAGGCTATAAAACCATGAAAGATGTAATGCTAATGATATGGGCAAGAACAGTTGGGCCTCATTCATTTTCAAAGGCTGTAATGAGCTGAGTTACACAGCTAGGAGGAAGACCATGATATTAAAACAAATTACCTGAACAATTGCAACCATTGCTATCACTCTTTACACTAACCAACAGATTTGGGAGGGTCGAACACACTCTCATTTTCAAAAGCAGGATTTTCTCTTTCTCATGGAAAGGCTTTGTTAATTAGTCATTATTAATTTAAACACAGGCTAATTACATTTGTAGGCTAATAATTAGTCTGATTTCATTTTTTTTTTTTCACCCGTTGTTGGACAGCCCAAAATATCCCTATATTTCCCAGCATGCTCTGTGACATTACTCTCCCAGTTACCTTCATACCCTGAGCATCTCTGTTTCTTTATTGTCTACTGATAGAAATGGAACTTGTCTAGGCTTCAGTCCCATACTGCACAGCAGAGATCCTCTGAGAGAGGAGAGGAGAGGAGATCTGTGGTGTCACTATTAGCCAGGGTGTGGAGAGTGGACAGGTGAAGAGTGTATTTACTGCCTGTTGTGGGCGTTAGTTTTTCCTAACATTAAGGGGAAGCACACTCTCTCTTCCTTAGACACAAACACACACACACATGCACACACACACAGTCTCTCTCTCTCTTTCTCTTTCTCTCTCTCTCATACACACACAAATACTCACACACACACATGCACACTGCAGGAACAGCTTAACCTTGAGCTTTAGTCATGCAGACATATCTCATCAGTGTGCTCCCACTTGGCATCATAAATCAAAATGTCCACCCCCCCCTTCCTTCTTCCCCTCCCTTTTTTCTTTTCCATCCTTCCCTCTCTTCATCCTTCTCTCTCTTTTCCCCTGCCTTTTTTTTTTAGAATGAATCAGCAGGTTTTGGAGTGCTGATTGAATTTTACCTCGATTTCATAAAACATTTAGACAAACCAATTAAAAAAAAAAAAAAAAGTGGCTGGCTGTGGCCACCAGCGGTTAATACGTCATGCTGTCAGCTCGGTAAAAATCACACTGACACTAATTCAGTCAATATGTTGATGAATCTGCAATCCTCCACAATAAAGTGGAACTTGATTAGGGGTCGTGCAGAGTGGGGAGGAAAGGCCGTGGCTTTGGGGCCTTCAGGCCATCCAAGAACCTGCCATTGAAGTCAATGCCAGCCTAAGAGCTATGAGCTTTTATATTGACTAATTGTCCTGATCAAAATGTTTATTTACCATTTCCTTGAAACTTGTGTGTGTGTGTGTGTGTGCGTGTGTATCCGCACATTCAATGGGGACACTGAAGAGTGTGTTGATGTTGTGAAAAGATGATTTCATGATAGCGTCATCTTGCAAAGTCGATGTTAGGCAACAAAGAGTGTGTTTGAATCATTTAGCTCATTTCCGTATTCCCTTATTCCATAAAGGAAGATGGCTGCTGTTCCTAATGACCAAGAATCTATGAAGACGCATCACAGTGCTCTGAGATGGGGCCATTGTGCCAAATGGTAGCATGAGATGTATGGCTCTGCCCAACAGGATTCATCAAAGCCCTCTCCTTAGTCTTGTAGTTAACAGTCTAGACTCCATACACACACACACACACACCACATACACACACACACACACACACAGACTTTCACTCTCTCTCTCTCTCTCACACACACACACATATACACACACACATACACACACACAGACTTTCTCTTTCTCACACACACACACACACACAAACGCAGACTTTCTCTCTCTCACACACACACACGCACCTTCTTTCTTCGTCTCATTGCAGAGCTCTTAATTACACCCTGTTCCATTTAGTCGGTAAATGACCTCTTATTGCCACTGTGTAATCAGAATAAATCGGGAAGCCCTATTCACCGCAGACCTCTGGAGTTCATTTACAAATGACCTATTTATTATTCATCAGATATTTTCCTTAGACATGTTCTTTTTTTCTTCTCCGTTTACTGCCCTTGTTCACTTCTTTTTTTTTTCCCCGAGCCCTTTAAAGTCCAGGCTATTGTATCCTGAAGGGCACTTTGGCTGTCTTATCTGGTCGTGAGGTCTGCGGGGAGAATCTGACCCAGGTCTTCCTGGAAGGAGAGGGTATTTTTAAGATTGACGTGGCAGGGTATCAATGCCTTAAGTGGCTTTTCTGTTTTAGAACAGAAAAAAAACAAAGAAAGAAGAATGAGATTAAAACGCATACCAGTGCTCCTTATTGTGTTTGCTAAAAGTTGTGCTTCCCAAAAGTTTTCACATCAAAAAGGCCAAAAGTGATGCACCACAAATAAATAGTGTTTTTTGTTTTTTTTTTTTTTTTTTTTTAAAAAAAAAATGGCTAACACCATTCATCTTGTTTTGGCGGAGGCTGCCTTCGCCTTAATTACGTGCTGTCAGATGTTATACGACTAACGAAGGATTGTGTGCAGCCTTTGAGTGGCTGACATCTCCACGTCGAACATAAAAATAAACAAAACATAATCAGACAGATATCTTAACACTTTAATTGTTTGCTAAAAACATGTAATTTGTAACTCTATGCAGATGAGTTGTTGTGCAATTTTCCTCCTTCCCTCCTTGCAGTACACACTGCACCACTGTCCCTTTTATTGTAGACACACACAATGCAACTAGGGAGGGAGAGAAAGTCATTGTCACTGCCCTGAGGAAACCAAAGACAATAATCATTGAAACACTTGTATTACCAGTGCAGGCATAGTCGTATGAAAGCAATACTCTACAATGCTGGAAAAGATATGAAGTGTTTTTTTTTTTTTTTTTTTTCTCCTATTGATGTTTCTCGTTTCATATTTCCTCGTGTAACTAGATCACTGGCGTGAAGCTGAGACCCACACGGCTTGTGATATTTCTCAAGAGGACTACCAACGCCACTCACTCAGACCACCTAGCGCCATGCCAACAACACCACCTACCACACTCTTCAGTACACGTAATGTCTTCCTTGCATCACAGAAGCAAACAACAAATAATTTGCCCTTGAGATCAATGGAGAAAACTGAAACAATGATAAGGGGAAGCACAAGCTAAATAATTAATGATCATAGCGATGCCAGCATGACTGTGTGTGTATGTGCGTGTGTGCGCGCTTGTGTATCTGCATGAGTGCGTTTGTGTTTACTTCATTCTTTACACAGACACACACTGCTGCAAACTCTGACTAATTATAGTATAGTAAGTATACTACATATAGTATAGCATAGTATAGTATAGTATAGTAACAATATAACTAACTCCTCTGCTATATCATGGATCCTTATACACCAGCTATAGTATGTATTCTGGTGCCGACATGGTCTTGTTTCCTAACCCACACTAACTCTTATACTGTCGCCATGTTGATAATGATGCAGGTGTAGTTCTTTATGGAAAAGTTTTGAAATCAAGTAGTAATCAAACTTGGTTTGCACATGTTGGTATGAGTCTCGCTATATACCTACTTTTTGCAACACTACTCGGCAGGCATGCAAACAGTCTTGCTCACTGCCTTTCTCCCCAGCTCTAGTGTTCAGCATGCTGAATGATACATTCTGTCCCTGGCATAGACAGTCTCTCTCAAACAGAATATACACCTGTAAGGCAAAATCGATGGCCTTCGAAGCTGTAATTATTCAAATGCATTTTTTCCCACTTTCTCTTGGAATAGATTCCTGAAAATGACCTAGCACCAGTTCCCATTAGATATCTTTATTTGGGTGGTAGCCCACAAACAAATGATACACTGTCTCAGAGGTCTGTTTTCTATCAGGATAATGTCAAAGCTTTCCGTTGCCCTACTTGCATTACACCAACGTGCGTCATAAACTAATGCAGGTTTTATTTTAAGTTGCGTGCCTATGGGGTTGCAATCTGATCATCTAATACTGAAAAAACATCACTAGCATTCGTATACTACTGCATGAACCCTTTTAAGTATACTGTTTGCAGACACACACTTACTCACACATACACAGACAAAAAAAACACACATGCACACACAAACACATACAAACACACATACACACATAGATACGCGCACACACACACACACACACACACACTTTTATTACACTATTACTCATAGAATGTTGAGGTGAAACCCAAGATCTTTTAGTGAAGTATTGAGACAATATGAGGAATCTTGAATGGTGAATCTTTTAGCTTTGTGATCTGATTGATTTGAACGCTGAACTTTGTCTCACCAGCATGGTTGGACTTGAATCTGAGTGCAAAGCAGATGATGATGATGGTGCTGCAACGAATGACATTGACCGCCGTAGTCAGCGTTTTGACCCCGCGCCCCTACCAGCCCAACCTCACAATATCAATCTCACAGAGATCCCCATAATCACTGCAAGGTCCCCATAAGGCTCAACATGGACTTACAGTACTGAATACCCTGCGGGGAGGCCCTTTAAAACTTTGTATGCAGATGTTACCTTGAATCTCATGTCAAGGTTGTGACATGGTTTTTGTTTTTAATACATGTACAAGTGATGCTCCCACTGATAGGCAACTCACAGACGAATTTGAGACAGATGAGTTTGAGACGTGTCACAGATGAATTTGACACATTTGACCCCAATCAGCATAAGGTGCACTTAACCTTGCACCCTTTAAAGTTTGAGGTTCTGGCATCACGCTGGATGAAGGTATCTGTAAACATTATTGTTATCTTTATACATACGACCTGCAACATGGGTGCTTCTGTTCTGTAATGAAAACCACCCTGAGGCTCCAATGTCACAAAGGTCATAGGTCATGTCAGGGTTCCCAGAAAGTGGGCTACCACTCTTTGTACGACACCTGCAGCCCTCATGTCTTTCTTGCTAATAAAACTTAGAGGACTTGCAAGCTCACAGTCTGCACAATGAATTCTGGCCTAAAGCAAAGCTAAATGACTGCTAACTGTACAGTCATTAAATATGCAATCAGACATCTGTTCTTCTGACTCTCCATTACTCTTCTTAGGGAATGCTGTGTGGACTCTTGGAGTGGAGGCAGTGGAGTTGCTTTTATTTGGTCGCATGGGCTAACAACTCACCCGTTTCATTAAATGTGAGAGACTACTCGTGTTAGCGCTGCAGCAGTTGTATGCAGAACTCTGTTGGTGATCCTTCACCACTGTGCTGACACATGCAGAAAGGAGGAAGGCTTAGTGCAAGCACTGACCTTTCCATTCATTTAAGCAGGTATGTATGTGTATGTGTTGTCTTGTTTTTGTTTGTTGTTTTCTTTGGTATAATCAGAATGTTCAGGGCGGGACCTAGGATTTCACACACACACACACACACACACACACACACACACACACACACACACACACACTCACACCTCCAGCCTTGACCTTCAAAGAAAATCACAATACTTCTCTGGGTGAGTTGCTGTTTGGAGTTGTTGTCTCAGGGTGGGCCACAGGCTTTTCAGATACACAAAGTATATCGCTGCAACGTGTTTAAGAATTCAGCTTCTTCCTGAACTATGTCTCAAACCCCTTGGAGGTTTTCATCTTAAAGCAAAGGAATATAAGTGTAACTAAATATATAAACACATTTCTGAGAAATGCTAAATTGTATCACAGCTCTAAGATAACCAAAAAAAGAGATAAGAAACACCTCCAAAGCCCTTTTCCCAGAATACAGATGACAGGCTTTGGCAATAGAAAGGCCATTTATTAAACTAATAAAACAGAATGGCTCTAGCTCCATACTGCCCCTGGCAGGAGGCCCAACGGGACTTGGCTGTTTAGTCTCCTCAGCATGAAATAAGCAGAAAAGTGCACTGGTGTCACCCTGGTGGCATATAAAACCATGTGTTGAACACTAGCATGAGCAGTAGGCTAACCATGAGGCATTCTGATGAGGAGGCCTGGGCTTGAAATTGATAACCTGAGACATTCCGCTAAACTGCAGTTGTTGGTTGCTGGTTCACTATTTGGTCTATGTTGTATCAAATGTTTTTATTCTTTTTTCTTACAGACAGCATTCAGTGAGCTTGAACAACAGTGCTATGGATTGATATCATGACAATACTGAAGAACACATGTAGACACACACACAGACACATAGCCTACTCACACACACACACACACACACACACACACACACACACACACACACACACACACACACACACACACACACCACACTACTTGTATATACCTTTGTGTTTAATATTGCTTGCATGCTAACTGTGTACTTTCAACTTCTCCCTTCAGATTATACAAACCTATTAAAGACAGAAGTGCTTTATAAGTAAGTTAGGAGCATTAGTGTGTACCAGATACGTGAAAGTGTCTATGATGTGAGACAAAAGCTTGCATTTGTGATGTGTTTTTATTACACTTTGAATACAGAGTTTCATTCTGCAGGAGATGTGAGGCATTTGGTATTTGGCAATTAATGGAAACTTTTTGTATAGTTTTGTGTAATGTTTTGGGGAAAAGACACAAGGGCTTTAAAAATGTGTGTAAGCAGTTGATGTTTTTGTTTTTTTTTTCTTGTCTTTGTTTGCATGTTTATAGTTTATATATATATATATATATATATATATATATATATATATATATATAAGAGCAGTCACAATCACATAGTATCCAATGTTTTTAAGTGTGTGTGAGAAACCTCACAACAAAAATGTAACAAAATGTGTGTGTGTGTGTGTGTGTTGTGTGGTTGTGTGTGTGTGTGTGTGTGGTGTGTGTGTCCGTGTGTGTCCACATTAGAGGGTTTTTGTCTGTAGTCCACTACAAGCAATCAGATTTATGCAACAAAATTGAACTAGGACACTGCACTGCATCACAAATATAGTTCAGCATGGAGCCATTATCAAGACAGGTCAACAAAAATAAATAAAATAAAATACGGCAGAAAAAGATGAAAGATTCAACTGAGGTGCCAAGAGTTCCAACACATCAATCCTCCAGAAATGCCATCCAATATGACATCCCATTAACACAGTTTGTCAATAGAAAAATAGTCCAGGGAGTGTTGGAGAGAAAGCAGGAGGAGGTGGAGAAGAAGAAGGGGAGAAGGAGAGAGAGAGAGAGAGAGAGAAAAAAAAACACTGAGAAGAGAGATTGGGGAAAAAAAGAAAGAGGAGAGGAAAACTGAGACAGGAAGTGTAGAAGGAAATAGAGAAAGGGAGGAAAAGGAAAAGAGGAGTGAGAAAGAGATAGAACCATAGAAGAGGGAAAGAGAGAGAGAGAGAGTTTCAACCTTTTTTCATTAAGCAAATCTTGAAGGAAGAGACCGGTGTCTGACTTTTAAACCCCATTAATCACACAACCCAACAAAGTCTAGAAGACCTGAGTTTCACCTTTCTTTTTATACCTTCAACTGTATCCCTTTCTCTTCCTCCTCCTCTCTCTCTCTCTATCTCTTTTTCTCTCTCTCACTCACTCTCTCTCTCTGAAAGCTGGAGAGGCAACAGTAATCTGAATTTAAACAACATTTATCATGTAACCCTGCAACCACTAGCATACCTAAATCAAACTTCTCTCTCACACTCACTCACGCAGCGCACACACAGATAGTGTGGTGTGGAGAACTGACAAGCATCCTGCATTAAAACACCATTGATCATGCAACCCTGCAAGCACAAGCATCAAGCACACCTAAAATCAAACTCTCTCTCTCTCTCTCGCTGTCCGTGTGTGTGTGTGTGCCTGTGTGTTTGTGTGTGTATGTCAGTCCAGGCTTTGAAAAGAGAGGAGATTCAATTTTTTTCCGAACTGAGTGACAGATTTGTTCCAGGGAAAATCGCTGCCATAACCACTCCTGCCAGGTGACATCAGGCCCTCATCCATCAATTAAGATGTTTCTAATAAAAGAGAAGCTGCGGTGGACGGACAGGGCTGGGCATCACCCTGGACTACCAAGCCTGCGGCACTTTCAGATTCCTGATAGGCAGCCTATATGCGACTGTGGACCAGTGTACTGTTAAGACCCTCTCTCTGAACCCATAAGCCATAATACCAGTGTGTCAAAAATGGCCACTGAAATATGTTAGCAATTATATGACACTGGTTTATTATACATTAGTCATTAATAACTGTTACAAGACCTTTTTGTTATTAACCCTATGAGACCTAGGCTATTTTCAGGGTAAATTTACTACATTTACTTTTAAGCTTTTATCTCAGTCATTAAAGGCCCATCAACTTATGCTTCATCTTTTTTTAGGGCAGTTAAAGCTATCCAAATATGGCAGTGCTTGCTGTGATACTACTTACATGTGGCTTACGTCAGCCTTAGAATCAAGATTTTTTTTTTTTTTGTAACTGGAGTTGGAGACTGGAATCAGTAGGATTTATTTTAATATGCGGTTTGCCATGTGGGAGTTAAGAAACCTTGAGATATTACACAGAGAAGAATGGATATGACATGGACGCAGAGCTGTATTGGTGGCATTCATTTTGATATAGATTCAATGCTACTTTTCTCCGGAACCGTTTATCACAGAAACTAGCACCATTGGAATGGTCATGTTATGCAATTTCATATGATATGCGTGTGATGTCTGTGTGACGAAAACTCTGCGAGTAATCTGACGGAGAAGAATGGGTGTGGCCCTCGGGGGGCACGGTGCGGCCCTTGGTCTCAAAGCGTTCACCAGATTGTTTCCCCTGTTCCAAATCCTGCCTACCTCTGTATGCCAGCTTTTTTTTTTCAGAAAAACAGTAGTGAACAATGCCATTTTTAAAATTTATTCATGAAAAAAAAACTTCAATGAAAAGGACGTTATTGGTTTTGCACTTCCCAATACAATTCCCTGTGAAAAAAATGCTCACTGAACACTACAGTTTTGGCTAGTTTGTGTGATGCCATTGTCACTTGTATCTAGTGTTGTTACTTATGGCTGAACAGGAACAGTAGGCATTCTTGAGAACAAACATTACCCACTAAACTAAAAACAATACAGTCACTTATTAGTTATAATGTCAAATGAACAAAGATCCACAACTGGTATCAAAGTCAATTGATCCACTTGACAAATATACTATGTAATAAAAGCTATCAGGGAGTGTACATGCAGTAATTTGTTTCAGCTAAGTACCAGAGGTGGTTATGGAAGCATAAATATGTGTACTTGACCTTGGTGGTAGAGATGCAGATTGCACAACAGTGGGACGGCGCTACGCCAAAGGATCGCTTTCAACACTGTCAAAGCAGCTCAAACGAGCCAGCTGCCGTGGACATGATGGAGCTTCAGGACAGAACAAATTTAGCCTGCACATACACTTGCCAACTGTTGAGCGGTTTAATTGCTAACTTTTTATGTCGGTCGGAATCAGAGAAAACGAGAGCAGGTTGTGTAAGCACCAACTGATGTAAAGCCACAATCTGCCATACGTGCAGCCAGCAGGTTGCATAATATTGACCAGATTAAAAACTTATAGCTTATTAATGCCTGACTATCAAGGTCTAGAGAATGGATTTGTGAAATTCATGGCACGCCAGGTCTCTAGTTTCACCTGGAGTGCAAAGGGACTCGCAAAACAAAAAACACAGTGTAGAATCTGGGACATTAGCCAAAGATGATAAAAGGACGCCATAAATGCAGACACTTATTTCTGGGTTGTGAGGTAAATCCATGCACATACAACAATGTTTATTCTGCTTTAAGATAACTTTAAAACAAGATGGCTGCTTTAATATAAGGTAGCTCCCATAACAATGCTTTAACATAATTCCTATGATACACCTTTAACATGACTCCAATAATTCAGCTTTAAGATATCTCTGATGACTTTCACTCTGGCTTTTGGTTTCTGTAGTAACACTTGAGCATGTTGCACTCATGATGCACTCTTATGATAAAATCAGCATTCAGTAATTTTCCACATCGTTAACTTTCTAAATGATTATCATATTACATTCATATACAAGACCACAGCATCATGTACTTCATGTCAGTTTGCCGTATTGGAAGCATTAACTTCAGGCAGCTGTAATGTTGTCAACTGAAAATTCTCTCTCTCTCTCTCTCTCCTCTCTGAGTTGTAGTCGTTCCACTTTGTTGGCTACTGATCCTGTACACGTGCTTGTGCCGGTGGTTTGCCGGGGGACCAGGTAATTTCCTGTCACCCTGGCTGCCTGTGTGCACGTGAGATTACAGGATCCTGCCGGGTCTCTCGTCGTCTCTGCTGTCGCTATCGATCTGTATTCGCACACAGGCACCAGACATGCTGTGGGTTTGTGTGTGTGTGTGTGTGTGTGTGTATGTGTGTGTGTGCGGAGGAGGGACGTGGCACACGCGCCGTCTGAAAGCTCCCTTAAAGCCTTAGCTCTTAGACTTGGACCACGTACAGTAGGGGAGGATTGAGAAGCAAACACATTCCACCATCCACACACACACACTGACACACAACCTTACACACGTAGCAGATGAACAGACACGCACACACACACACACACAAACACACACCCATACCTTATCAAGCAGGTTCTGTAAAGGCCGCAATTACTTTTAGAGTCACAGCATGGCATTTGGTCTCAGCATGGGGCTGATTGCTGGATCGTATGGTGGGGTGTGTTAAAAATAGGATAGAGAATAGTACATATCTATGTGTGTGTACTGTGTGTGTATGTGTGTGTGTGTGTGAGAGAGAGAGAGAAAGAGATCAAGAGCATAGATATAAAATTGCAAGCGTAAATGAGTGTGCTTTTGTGTGTGTATGTGTGTGTGTGTGCGTGTGTGTGTGTGTAGGAGGGCCAGAGAAAATGAGATTGTATATGCGTGTGTGTGTGTGTTTGTGTGACAGAGATTGAGAGTGTGTATGTGTGTATGTGTGTGTTTCTGGCAGTATGTTGGTAATTACCATCCTCACAATAGTCATCTCATTTTGCTGTGACAAGCATTTCTCTCCAAATTTTGAGACGCAACGGTTTGTGTCGGCAGCAGCATGGCGGTCTCACCCGAGCAGAACATAAAACTCTCTGTATTACAATACTCCATAACTCTGCTATTTTCACAGGGCCATTCTCAGCTCCACTGTGCCTAAATGTGCACGTTAATTCCCCTGACAGCAGGCTCCCCATCTGGACCCTAATGTCTATTGACAGATTATGCAAACTCATTTCACCCTGTTGTCAACACAAGCCAAAGCACAAGCACAGCAGCAGCCTTTCACCAATGTTATTGCTGTGTCATTCCCTCTCTCTCTCTCTCTCTCTCTCTCTCTCTCTTTCTCTATCTCTCTCTCTCTTTCTTTTTCTCTTTTCTTTTATTTTACACACCCGACATGCGTAACATGTCAAGGTAATCAATAGTTTGAAAGGCCTATAGTGGCCTGTCTACAGGAGAGACAAATTGACAATTGGCTACAATTTGGTTTGAACAAATGGCTTTTGTTTCTGTCAGTGGCGGCTGTCATTGCCATTCCACTGCTTTGCAATTACCCAGAGTGTATGCTCTTAGCGTGTTGACAGCTATTATCAAAAACAATGGCCTCCGCTGCGGATGGAGAGACGTCCACCTCTTAAAGGTCACTGGAGATGACGATTCAGTGTTCTTTGATCAGGGAGAAAGAATGGTGTTATGGGCAATAAGGTTGGGGTGCAAGGGGATTGCCTTTTTAAATGCCCTGTCATGTGCCTGGCAGATACATAAGCCCTTACACACAGAGACACACACACACACACACACACACGCACACACACAAACTCCTCTCTCTCTGACACTCTTTTCAGCTCTCTCTCTTTCACACACACACACACCACACACACACACAAACATACACACTTTTTGTCTCTCAATCAGGGTCCATTCTTCTCCCCCATCACACACACACACACACACACACACACACACAACACAAATGCTGCTCATCGCCATGACATGGGCAGCACAAAAAGTCGTCAGCGATAAGGTGTTGCTATGGATACCTGTGAAGTGAACAGGCTTCCGAAGAGCCACGTGTCGGCGCGCCCACGGAGACCAGAGAACCATTCCGGAACGCTGTTTGTTTGGTGGAAAACAGAGCCGACCTTTTGTGAGTCAGCCACACTGAGATTGCCGTCACCCTCAGCAACAGCAGGCTTATTTCCTGGAGACAGACTTTTTGTTTTATAGAAACAATGCTGTCAAACATACAGAAGGATTTGCATTCGCACACAATATGCCTTCTTGCTGTTTTTCTAACAAGAGAATTGATATTAATTACAGTAATGATTTCAATCCGAGAGCTCAACAGGCTGCTTCTAATATGACTACTGTGTAAGTAAATGTGTACTCTTGTCTTGATTAAAGCTTTATTGTCTTACATTTTTACTTTAAGCATTAATCCTACATATCAGATCAGCATTAACGCAGATATCAGTCTATATAGCCTGTATTAAAAACAGCCTGCATTCAAGGACAGTTCTGGAGCATTTCAACCCTATAGCCCTGTTGTTTGAGGTCATCAAGGGCTGTCGATAGGACAAAGAATGACACAATTTGGTACAGCATAGACCAAACAGTGAACCAGCAGCTAACGCTAACTAAACAGGGTGTGGAAACTGAAAATGAAAGTGAGTTTCTTTGCTCTGCTCAGTTAGCATTAGATGCTGCTCCCCAGCAGAAAGGCACCTCCACCTGTGACTCACGTTTGTCATTGTCATCTAACACTTCATCAGGCCTATCTGCATGACAATATCAGAAATGTTCAGATGCAAAACAAGATAAGTCGACCTTCAGAGAGATACTGAAGTTTCATTGTCAGTTTCATTGTCAGTTTCAGGTCATTTCTATCAAACTGCAGTTTGGATATTTTTAGTAAATCCAAACAAAACAACCTAATGATTGACACAGAATGTTTCCGAACATGATATAAATATATTGCTGTAAACTATACCAAACTTAACTGCTTTTGCATCAGAACTATTCTCTTTCCTTTAGTATGCTAAGTATTGCTATACCATGCAAATGCACTGCAGTTAGGAAGACATGACATTCTGTCCCACAACATCAGACTATAATCATACTTCTAGCAGAGAGACAGAAACTGTGCCACCTGTGCACCAGCAGACAGGTGGAGATGGCGCAATAAGGTCCGTGCTCCAAATAGCGAGATGTAAGGATATGACAGATACGTCCATATTCCTGTTTTCCACTCTTTTTTTCTTTTACTTTGCCTCTTTCAGAAAAAAAAGATAACCCTGCCATTCTTTGGGAGACAAATACATGCAGAGACCTGGAAAAGAGAGAGAGACTAAGCAGCAGCAGGCGGCACCCCAAAATACACTCAGACCCCATTTGGAAGACGGAGAGAGGGAGAGAGAGAGATGGCTTCTTGGGTATGTCACGCACCTCCATAATTGACTGGCTGAGATGAGAGAGAAAGAGAGAGAGAGAAAGAGAAAGAGAGAGAGAGAGAGAGAGAGAGAGAGAGAGAGTGTATCTCTCACCTTAGGCTATATCTACTGGGAACGAGTTACGTTACGGCATAGAATAGCATTCAAGAGTCGTATTTCACCTGTTGGCTCCCACTTCTGCTTTTTTTTTTTTTAAGGTGACATTTCAGGTGAGACTCTCGCCCTCATTGCGAGTCCCTTTGAGGCCATAGCTCTTCTGTGGGATCGAAACAGACTTGAAAATGCCAAAGTATGGAACTATGCAAATGAGCTTTTGTAAGCATTATTAGTGTCGTTATTATTACTGTGCATGATGGGATTTGGTGATGAAAAGACGGCGCTGGGGCTTTTTTTGTGGCATCCATCAATATGGTAATTTTAACATTTACTTCCTCTTCAGTGCAGTTTCCTGTGACTTTAAGAAGCCTTGAAACTATATCAACAAAATGCATGCAAACACACACACACACACACACACACACACACACACAAACACAGAGAGAGAGAGAGAGAGAGAGAGAGAAAGAGAGAGAGAGTGTTTTACATATAGATATGGCTGATTACGATAATTATTAGTCATCAAGAAGACTGACAACCAATATTTGGCATAGCTGAAGACCACTGAAAACATCGACAGATGGTTGCATTAAACTGAAGTGTAGCATTTTGGTTACAAGGGAAATAGTTACTGAAAGAGATAACCATAAAAATGCTTCATATTGGTGGTGATAACCCATTAGCCCAATAATCAGTCAGCCCCTACTCAGACAAACACGGAGAATAGTAAACACTCCCATAGCCATATGTCATATTCTCTTACAGTCATGGTCAGTCATTTGCATGGACATGCCAGGTATTTTTCTCTCAAATTGCTTTGCCTCTCTGCTCAGTGGGTATATGGTCAGCATGAAACACCAAAATCAAACACCAAAATAAATTATGCCCCCGTATGCAAGTGTTTGTTTGTTTATTTGTTTGTTTGTTTGCTTGTTTATTTTATCTTGAAAGTTTTAGTTGTAAACTAACTGCTTGAGAGAGTTACACCACTCACACAGCTCACACCTCTGAGCTTACATGCAATACACCTCACTGTCGACACCATAAGCACTGTAACCTTTGCATAAAATTGTGTTTACTTCCTTGCCGATCAACATCTGCAAGAGATTATCATTGCAGGTCCATAGTCTTTGGCTTGCAAACAAATCCACATGAGCTGAACACTGATGCAAAAGACAACAAGTTGCTGACTGCAGGGGGAGCTCAGGAGTAAAACAAAACAAAAGCCTGTACTGAAATGGAAGATTCACATGTGTTGCCCTTTTGCGCCAAAATAATAACTCAATAAAGAATAAGTTCCTCTAGGGTGGTGTATTACATGTTAATTACACGTTTATTACACTTTGTTTTTCGTATGTTTTGAAATTTAGCTGCATTGTTTCTGCATAACTGTGTCATAACTCAAAAATACATTAGCTGCATTCTTAGCAGAGCCAAGTGAAAGTGCTGAGCTTAAATCCTGTGTAATTGGCAATGTATGCCTATTCCAATACACAATTTAAACTGAAACACCTTTGCATGACTTTGGCACAGTAAGCATTATATTGCTCCTTTGATTCCAGCAGTGGGCAAAAAAAAATGTTTCCTCTACATTCTCTGTGATATGTTGAGCCAGCAAGAGAGAAAGAAGGTGTGTGTGTGTGTGTGTGTGTGTGTGTATTTGTGTGTCTGTGTGTGTGGGTGGGGAGGGTCAGAGTGGATCGAACAGGGACTCTCTGATAGTGGGACAGGTTATCTGAAGTGGGGGCCGCTGTCAGATAAGAACAGTGAGGGAAATGTGCTGACCTCAGCAGGCACCAACATCGATGGGTGTCCGACGAAAACTTCCTTCCGTCCAGTGACCAGTCCAGGCCTGATACAGACCCCCCCAATCCCCGCACACAAGAGTGGGTGAAAATGAGAGTGTGTATGTGTGTGTTTCTGTATGTATGTCTGTGAGAGACTGTATGTGCGCATTAAGATATGCTAGTAACATAATTTTAAATATTTTAATTATTTAATTACTTTTAACACCCCAAAAGTTTAATTAATGTATGAATGTCATTCAGTTCAAATCAATTCAATTCTATAATATTTATACAGTTATATTATTCTATTCTATTATTCTATTCGATTCTATTTATACATTTTCCAGCAAGGAGCACCCAAGAGCAACACATTTAGCTCTCTCTCTCCTGCCATGTGTGATTCTAAATATCAAAATCAACCACCTGTTGTTTTTACTGTTGTTGGTGGTGGTGTTTAAATTAGGCCCTCCTCTGAATTATGGACATCAACCGCTAACATCATTATTCCTATGCAGAAAGACTTTTCCTAACAGCAGAGTTTTGGAAACACCACATGGAGAAGTTCACTGGGGCTAAACCATGAAGAAAATTACATGCAATTACTTCGCATCAACCTCAGGGCATAGGGACTTTTAATGCCTCATTAAAAATGTCAGCAGTAAGTACTATCTGTGGCCATTGTCTATTGTTGAGAGTCAACAATAGACATTTCATGGTCTGGATTAATGCTTTTCTCTTCACGTTACAATCATAGTAAAATACTAGTTCAAGCACATGGGAATGAAATCAGTTTTCTGGTTGAACAGCATGAATGTGCTCAGGTGTCTGCCGTAGCTATATTCAGTAGGTAATGTATGTATATTGGGCATATGTATATTCAATTTATGCATGTGTAAAACACACTGTATGCATGTGTGCATCTATAACATTTAATTCTCAAAGGAAGGTGGGGAAACGTTTCCTTGAGGCATTTTTAGATCTGTGTGATCTTTAGTATCTCACACACCACAGAGACCAGGATCAGTCATGCAACATTAACACTGGAGGGACGCTGCAGATCATCAAAGCACACTGTTAACTATTCAGGAATCAGGAGCCTGTGTGTGTGTGTGTGTATGTGTGTGTGTGTGTGTGTGTGTGTGTGTGTGTGTGTGTGTGTGTGTGTGTGTGTGTGTGTGTGTGTGTGTGTGAGTGAGTGTGTGGTTTTGTGTGTGTGTGTGTGAGTGAGTAAGTGAGTGAGTGTGTGGTTGTGTGTGTGTGTGTGTGTGTATGGGGGGGGGGTAGAAGAAATAGAGAGAAAGAGAGAGAGAAGGAGAGAGAGGATGAAATGGCTCAGTGTGTGTGGTGTACATGAGAGGGAGATCATATGAGAAAAAAAGAGAAAGTGGAGGAGAGGGAGATGTAAGGAATTTGCTCCTTAAACTGACTAGGCATAATTACAGAGGGTACTGATGTGGGAGTGGGGTGTTGTATAATAATCACACTTGACAGCATTTCACCTAGGAATAAAAATGAGCAAAGTTCAAACAGTGGTGACGAGAAACAGGTGTGTCAATACTGCATTGATCCTATCTGAGCACTATCTGTGGATGCTCTCTAAGGATTTCCCCTCTGTGTTACATGCCTCCTCATTGTCTTTGAAATGTTGTTAGAAGCTCCATGTACTCTCTGCTATCTGACCATTCATGAATGCTAAATCAGAGCCATTTCTAAGATACTCACCTCTGATATCCACAAGCTTTAAAATGCTTCAGGCCGACAAGATGACTTCATTGCACTTTTCCTCGAGTTTTACTCGATCTCAAAGTGTCATATCCCCAAAGGCTGGGACACAAAAAAAAAAAAAAACTCGACAATGCGCAATTCAACATGAAGTGAGGTGACAGCCAACGACTAAAGAATCTGCTGACACCCAAGCAACCCTTCCTCGTACAAGATCTATAACCCAATATTTTCTCTGCTCGTGTTCTTGTCACGGCAAACTTGGGGGAGAAAATAAGCATGTAAATAAACAAGGCTGTGTGCTGTGACAGAGGAGAGGACTATAGCGGGAAAAGAAAAAAAAAAAAGCCTCGTCTTTTATTCCACCCGTAGCAGAGAAGCTGGAGCATTTAAATAGCACGCATTCATACCATACATCGTTTTGTGTTGCATAGCGAGAAGGAGCCATCCATTCCTGCCTGGTCTAACACCCCAGCACTTTAGTCCATCCATAATGGCAATCAATTTCTCTTAGTCACCCAACAATTACAGCTGGCTCTCTGTAAATGCTTGTCTCGAATAAATAAATAAATAAATAAATAAACCAAAAAAAGCAAAAAAGGAGAGAAGCACAAAAGAGAGAAGAGAACAAGAATACAAAACTACAGAGAAAGACAGATGGGGAAAGTGAGAGATGGGGATAGAGAGAATGAGAGAGCATCACATGGTAAGGGTAGAGGCAAGTTGGAAGGAGGAAGACAGGAGGCTGAGAAAGTCAGAAGGTGCGGGAGAAGGAGTCAGTCACATGGTCCAATTACAGCGGTATTCATGTCTGATTGGGTCTTATTGATTGTGGCACATAATGATCGGTGCTGTCTCTCAGATGTGCGTCAGAGATCATAACTAATGCCCCCCCCCCCCCGCTTGTCTATATCCACCACCCCCACCCCCACCCCGACTCAAGCGACCCCTCCATGCCCCCCTGCTTGTCATGGACCCATGAGGGACAGGCAGTGACAGGCCGATAAGCTGGGGTCCACTGTTGCCCTTTTGGCTTGTCATCATAACCTTTCTAAAAGCTTGTAAAGCAGGCGCTGAGAGTGCGGCCCGTGGGGAGAGCCCACACAATGACGCACACAGCCACTGCTGGCTTTCACAAGAAGAACGAGAAAACAGAAAAAACAGTGACTATTGGAATATTGATCGCAGCTGTTTTGTGTCCTTGGATAACTAAGCTTATATCATTTTTCACCATATGGGGTTAATTTGGGTAGGCAATTAACTTAACAATAAAAGTGTTTCTCAAGAGAAGACACGTGACAGAGCTACATCTAGACTGCTTATACCCTCTTAGGTCATGTGATTACATATGAGTGGCAGACAAGGGCCGATTTCCAGCTTGGAGCCTATGCATACATAAAGGAAACATGGACAGTGAATTAGTGTCTGCACTCACTATCGTTCTCATGATGCCTCTGACATCATGAGATGCCAGACAAATAAAGTTTTTCTTTGTTCTTAATGAGCCCATCAAAGGGCAGATAATGCAGGTTTCATAATTCCCCGAGTCATGAACATGAACTGTCTGTGTTGCACCAAAATATTGTATGTCATGTTGTCCGTGCAATACTACAAACACCCCCTGGAGGACCCGAGACCCCCCCATCATCTCTTCTGGTGTGTTTCAAGGCCCCTTCTTATCTCTCTGGCCCCACCCCAATGTTCCGGTGCCTGTTCTTACCTCTCTTGCCCTGACCCCTCATCAGTCTTCATTGCCTGTTCCCTGGTGCTCCATTATCATTGCCTTCTCTCTGGTGCTTACTTGGTCCCTTTGTTTCTTTGTCTCCACTGTCTAATGGGTCATTGATCTACGCTTGTCCCACTGTCATCTTCTGTGGGCGTGAGTGTACGAAAACACGCCCATGCACACACGCACATACTGACAGGATCATGCGCTTGGGGGCCTGCCGCCGTCACATCGACTGTCGCCATGACGATACCCCAGGGGGAAGCGTGACCTTTCCTGGCCTGCTCACCAGCCGCAAATTGCCGGAGATTAGCCAAGGCGAAAAATGTAAATGATCGAGAGAAAGGCCAGCGTGTTCATTCACCTTAAAAACACAGCAGATGCAAAAAAGACGCAAGGCGCTGAAGTGGGACCGAAAAAAAAAAAACAAATTTATGAAGATTTAACACAGCACAAAGTTTTAAAAGCCAAAAGTGTGGCCTGTATCAAATGATTCAGAGGATGAACCTTTTGTGAAGTTAGACATCTTTGTATAGGCATTTGAAGCACTATATGCCACTGAAGGAATACATTAGGGATTTTGCAAACAGCCTAGTAACAGGAGGCCGTCTCTGTGGTGAACGTGAGAGGTCATGGTTGTGTAATGCACTGTGTGTGTTTTATGTTTGATGGCTTAGTAATGTTTAACGCTGACTGCAACAGACTGACACCTCTGTTCCTTCGAACAAAAGCCTATGTGGTGACAGGGCACTGGTTCACTGGTTCACGCCTCATCCGCATGATGTCACATTGCATCCCCATGATTACACAATAAAGTTTGGTATTGCACCACACCTACAAACCATAACCTTACACTGGTTTAAAAAGGCATTAGTATTTGTTTGATGACATTACATACATTTGTTCACTTGGCCAAGATTCTTCAATCAGCTGAAAAATGGGAGGAGGCATCCAGAGAAACAGACTTTAAAAAAAAAAAAATCAGTCTTTTAAAAAGGCAGAAGGCAGCAGGCCTTTTTACATTGAAGAAGACGTTGGTCACCCACACTCACACAGAACACAACATGGTACGATAGTATAAAAAAGATGTTTATGCAACTCAACTGTGTTTATTAGAGTCTGTGTGTGTACCTGTGTTTGCCTCTGTTTGTGTGTGTGTGTGTTTGCTTGTATATGTATATGTTAATGCAAGTTGTATATGAGTGTACCCTGGGCTTATTGGAGCAGAGCGCCATGCAACTTGCATACTTGACATTTTCAATAAACTAAAACAAACTGCACCATCGGATAATCTCACTAATATATTTCATCCTGTCGAGATCAGAGGCTGCACATACATGTAGGCATGTAGGCAGGCAAGCAAGGAGGGATGGGTGGATAGGGCATGTGTGTGTGGGGGGGAGGTGTGGTGACCCTGGGGGTGTCAATTGCGGCAGTATGGAAATTACATTGGCTATATGTCAATGGTAATGTGTCGGGTGGCAGGGTCACCTAATTGGTTTAAAAAAAGTAATGTGCCGTGGAGAGGGGAAGTCAATACGTGATGTCCCAGAGCAACCGGAGCGCCTATGGATCAGGAGGAACAGAATGAAACGGAACAGAGTGTGGCCCGACCAAGGACCAGGTACATGAGCCAAGCCAGCTCATCCAATGCAGAGAAGACAATCATGAGCAAGTCACCCTGATGCCTTTTAATACACACTTTAAATAGAGTTCAAAATGCTCTGGGTTTTCATCAAGAGTTGTTCGACAAGACCCCTATGCAGTACCTATGCTGATATAGTCTATGTGCATGATACACACTCTTAGTGTAAATAGGTCAAAATCAACAGGTGAAGGTAAACATCCTATGCAGCCTCGGGTATGATAAGCGTATAATCATTCACGTGCAATGACATCTGAAGATGATATGATATACTCATATGCAAGCAAAATATTGCCTCACGATGGCCTCCAGTGAAATTTTTAAAAGGTTTCGTTCAGGAAATATTTGGTAAGGCATAAACTACAAAAAAAGCATTCTTAAATTGTTAATTACTTCATCTGGAGGTTAATTTTATTACTGGTTGGTAATGAAATAGCCAATGAGGCTACAAAATATAACTTGCAGTAAATGTTAGATTAGACCTGAGGGAAACTCGCCCTCATATCCCCTCATCTACGTCACTGAAATGTGGACTGAATGCCTTTAATAGTCCTACACCTCATTCGCCTGGATATTTAACCTCTCACGAGGCTTCACCTCCAGGAAGCTCAGAGACTATGTGTCATGGTTCCCCAAAAAGCAATGAAACCAGAGGAGTCATGTGCTGACAGACAATCACACTGAGAAAATAAAATAACGCAGAGAGAGAGAGAGAGAGAGAGAGAGAGAAAGATAGAAAGAAAAACAAGCTTTGTTTACATCAACTTTCCACTTCCACACGCCATTGTGCGGGCCATGAATAATGTCTTTTTTTATATTGTTACCGCCTGAACACAAATAAATCACTGGACACCGAAGACAAAAAACAAAACGTAAACAACATAAATCATGTGAACTCATCAAAATGTAAACAGAAGGATCTTTGGTTGATAAAGTCCAGGCCTTGAGGCGCTTCTTCAACGCATAATCCTTTACTGGAGATTTTTTTACTCTCACAAGCAGAGATATAATGTCTTTGTCATCCATTGTATAACTTTCAGTCGCATTCATGGTGTTATACACTGATATACACTAAACTTAGACATGATTGAAGACAAATTATTCAGATCCCTCAGCCCTTCACAAGCATAGGCTACCAAACCTCACACAGAGTTTACAGTGCAGGAGATGAGATGTAAATCTTTTACGTGTGAAACAACTTTTGGAGATCACGCCACATGGTGCTGTGCATTCCCTGCCTATCAAAAGTACCTGCTTAGCATGCTAACAGCCACATAAAGGCTAAGTGACTGGCACCAGCATTAAAATTCCCAAGGACTAATAGACAGATTGATTGAAGAGCACGTAGAGGGAGGCATGCACGCCGTATGATGAGTGCAAGGCTGAGTGTGCTTACTAACAGTAGAGCTCTTATACACGTGTGCTGGTTCTGCATTGGTGATTACAAGATCTTGTCGTCAATTTGATTTACAAGATGCAAACCACTTGAGCTCAGATGTCTTTGATTTATGAAGGAGATGCAGGGGTAGTTTTCTCCAGCGAGTTGAAAGGTCACATCTGTTAGGAATGTTGTTGTGAATTATGTTTCCCTGTTTGTTATTTATATCTTTCATTTTGGTGTTTAGGCAACAGAATGATGTTTCATATTTTTGACTGATCCGTTTTAGATTCAGTCATCCATTCGTCCACGTTTGCTGTGGCAAGACAATGCCATAATATTGCAGATCAAATAATTTGGTGGACCGCCTGCAGTCATTCTGAAGACCCCCAGGGGAGTCACAGAGCCCATTTGAATATCTCCTCATTATACATTACACACAGTTCCAGCTATCCATTTGCCTCTCTTCTAATGATATAACTAGACACATTTCAACACCAGGTCATTCCACCTTCAAAAATGTGCAAAATAATTCCAGACTAAAAGCTTTTTTTTAACGGGGAGTTTTATTGAGGTTTTGTGTTTGTCTTGGCCTTAATGTATCAGAAAGCTGAGCTTCTGACACTCATCTAGTGCAATAGCATGCTAACAACACCTGTATTGTGGTTTTGGTTTCAACAGGGAGCACCAACACACTGACACTGATGACCAAACACTGTGGGAAAACATTAAGGTGTCTGCTATGTAGATATACATCTAAATCTACACTGTATCATTTTTTGCAAAATAAATACTGGTTATAGGATAAAATTGATAAACAAAGAGTTGACAGTCCATTTCTCGCAGATTGCTCTCTAATGGGTCAAATACGAGTAATTACCTTTACTCAGATTTTATCAAGTGATTCATCCTCATTATGGAATTAATGATATGATCCCCTGATAATGTCCCCCATCCCATGACATAGTATTATTCTTCATATAAAGACACATTGACATCCATTGCTCTAATGAAAAACAATGCTAGTTAGAAAAATTGACCTCTGTTGGTCATGTTTCTCAATACATTTAAAGATTTTTTTTTTTAATAACCGGGTAGATACATTGTTTTCATCCCAATTTAATTCCAATCTCATATCATCAAATCAAAGTGCATCACATTATTCTAAACGGTAAAACGAAAAAAAAAAAAATGTGATAGTTTCACTGAAAACACAAGTCTCTGATCTTTTGCTATGCTGTGCAAACAGGCATTAACAGAGACACTTAAAAATTAGAGTACCATCCATAGGTCATGAAATAAACAGAAGTCTATGGTGCGTATGTGTGTCGTGTGTCTACTGCTATAAATGTTCCACGAGGTGCATAAACCAAAATTGTTGTGTGCACAGACTCCATTAGTATGTGCTAAAGGAAACCACACATAAAGTGCTGAAAGACAAAGTAGCACGGTGACTGAGCGAAGCTCGTGGAAATATATCAAAACATTCTGCCGCTGTTTCAATTAGGATTACGCACAGAGGCAAAAATATGTAGGCATGTTGACAGTGTATAAAAGGATGGGAGGCTGTAAAACAGAGCAAAATTGCAGTCAAGAAAGAGAAAGAGAGAGAGAGGGAGAGAGAGAGAAAGCGCACACATACCACACATATGATGTGACTGAGTACTGGTGAACTCCATAACTCTTGCTCTCTCTCTCTCTCTCATATGAGAGGCATTAACTCACTTTATTGCTTCCTGGTTTGAAATTAAGACTCTGTGTCCTAATGATTAATCACATATTACAAGACCGTTGTTGCCGTTGTTGGCAAATTTATTTGGAAAGCGCTAACATTTGTGATCCAGCTTCTGTTGAGAATCTGGCATCACATAGTCTAGCCAAGAGAGTAATTTCCGTTAAAGCATTTTTCTCTGTCATTTTCAGAATCATATAGAATCTCAAAGCATTATTTGATATATACAAAATAAGGTTGGACATCAAAGACATCAGAGGCTTACATTTTTGGGAATGAGTAATGTTGTCCTGGCTACATATCAGAGCTAATAAAACACGGTCTTGACAGGATTGTTAGGGCTCGAGATTCATGCTATACCTCCCACTTATCTCTGTAATATCAGCAGCCATTACTGTGACTGCTATTGCCACGTGGGACATGACAGACACATGTGGCAAAAGCAGAGGCACAAAAGGCAGGGGACAGCCACAACCAGGAAGTGGTCTCACCTGAATTTGGGGTGAAGTGCTAGCATTGGGAGTGAAGTGCTAGCATTGGGATCCTATATCACGTACAGGCTTGATGCAAGCTCAACCAGAGGTGATTTCCCAAACGCACTCCACATCTCTCTGTCCCTCACCATCACTTCCTGTTCTTTTCTCTCATGTCCTGCCACTAAGGACCATGAATACCCATCAAATAAACTAAATCCAAGTTCTTGGCCCAGGAACCCACATAT
The DNA here is from genome assembly GCA_015244755.2 of Tenualosa ilisha. NCBI lineage: Eukaryota > Metazoa > Chordata > Actinopteri > Clupeiformes > Clupeidae > Tenualosa > Tenualosa ilisha. Next base: position 153,085 of record PYXC01000092.1, on the reverse strand, counting down.
CCACTCTATATAGAATACTGTATTGTGATATACTTGTAGACCTTATAAGACAGTGTGATCATTAGTGTCACAGCTCCTACAGGGTTTTTGGTATAATATTCCCTATGGCTGTTTTGATGTGATGCAAACATAGTGGAAGTAGTTTGGGAATGAAATAGAATATTTAAAACGATCTATACACTACTGTGATCAAGAGCCCAGCCTTGTTCTGAAAACAGTTCCTTAAATATAATTTTAACAGTTGACATTTTGCAACACACACACACACACACACACACACACGTACTTTGGAAGCTCTCAAGTCAATAGCGGCTTTCAGCACATGAATCAGAAACAAATGGTCTGCTTGAGTCGATTGCTGGAGACGTGTCTCCGTCGCTTTCATTGTGTCTGTGTGAGATTAAATGACAATTGAGTTTCTGTTGTAGCTGTGGGTGGTACACGCTATGCAGAATAGTGACCATCTCCCTGATCGATACCTGCAGGCAGCGACAGAGAAAACCACCACTGCACCAACTCAGGCAAGAAATGTTGGCTGTTGGGTGCTTTAACTGAAAGATTATTTCTTCAACTCTAAATGAAGTCTCTGTTTGGCTCTGTTTGTATGATACAAACATGTGGATGGGCACACCTACATATGTATACACACACACACACACACACACACACACACACACACACATACACACACACACACACACACACAGACACACACACACACTCACACCTTTATTATACGTTTCATAGAATATCCATTGATCTCCTGTCGACATGGCAACCATGATGCCCCCTACCCCAAAGCACACACACCAATCCTAAAGCTAATGGAGAAAAATAAATATAATTTCTATCCACCTTTGGTGCAGCACACCAGTGGTGGAAAAGGGCTTGGTGCATAAACAATCAATACCTGCTATCGGGTTATAAAAGAACCTTTTGATGACCATGGTGGCCAAACCAAACCCCTTCCCAGCCTCGACTCGTCACCCCCAACCATTCCTCCAAGTCCCATTGATCCATGTCTTCCTTTTTCTCTTCTGATTTCTCTGCTCAGAATGGGTGGTGAGCTTCGTGTATGGTACAGTAAGGCAGTGGCCACAGACCCTCTTGTTCCCATGGTGAGCCTGATCTGAGAAGGGTGTTCGGCCCAGGTGGGTCAAGTTGTTGTCATTTTTGGTTACACAAGTGCTGACATTCCTGTGCTAATATCCCTAAGGTATAGCTAAAATGAAGCATACACTTTATAGTAACTTTCATTAATAATATTAAGGATAATAATGGTTTGTTAATGACATAATAATGGAAGTTATTATGAAGCATACGCTACATAAGAGGCAGTTTAACTAGGAATTTGCCTTACACGCTAAATCACTGGGTCACAATACCTGGGAGAGGTAGAGCATAGCATGCTTTGTGTTTTAGTCTACCTAGCATAAAGCATACTTCTAGTAACTTCTAGTTGACAAATCTTGTCAACAATATACACAATGTAGTCACAGCCTGTCTCCTGAGAGATGTTTGGTTTCTAAGGGAGTTTTTCCTTGCCCCTGTTGCTCTTGGGTGCTCCTTCTGTGAAGCGCCACGAGACATTACTATTGTAAAAGGCGCTGTATAAATAAAACTGAATTGAATTGAATAAGGTTCTAGTTAGAGGAGGGGGAGACAGGAGAGGATGGGGCACCGGCACCCCCAGAGGGGGCTGATTGAAATCTGAGTTTATTTAATTAAAGTCATTATAGGTGAAAACCAAGTTTAAATTTAAACTGATTCACCCATGATTCACATATTATTATTATTATTATTATTATTATTATTATTATTATTATTATTATTATTAATAATAATAATAATAATAATAATAATAATAAATAGTATAATAAAATTGTTTAATGCTTTTTTATTATTATTAAAATAGTACATATAATTTCTTTACTGTAATTGCATTGGCCTTTTAATGCCCTCCACAACTACCTTTATCTCTGTGTCATTGCTCAGTATTCTTCAGGAAAATTGAGAGCATTGTGTGTCAAAGGTACGTCATCCTGATCACATTTCCACTGTCAAACTGCCCTCCACCACACACACACACACACACACACACACACACACAAACACACACACACATATACCCCATCTCTCCCTATTCACCATCTGCACCGTCCACAGCCATCCAAATGCTATATTCCCTCAATCCCTGGTTGCTCGATATATTTAATGAAATATGTTAATAAATCACTGTGTTCCGCTAGAGTAAGCACCGGCAGCTTTGCCCACTCAGCATATCCTGGCCGACTTTGCGGTAAACCAAATAAGATTTGTGTCCCTGAGAAACCCATGTTTGCTTTGGGTGGGCCGCCCTTATAACTGCAGCCATGGCCAAGCATAATCTACAGCAGGGCTGACCAGCAGGGCTCGCCATGCATTCGTCCTGCTATGTGAGTGGAGAGAAAAAGTAATGTCTATTTCTCTCTCTATCTCTCCATCTATCTATCTATTCTGGATGAGAGATGCTTGTTTAAACAATGGTTTCTATAATGTGTTGATGGGGATTTTAAAAGGCAGTGATCTCACTGCACGCTGTTCTGTGTGTGTGCGTGTGTGTGTGTGTGTGTGTGTGTGTGTGTGTGTGTGTGTGTGTGTGTGTGTTTGGGGTGGGGGGCACTTGGGAGGTGGAGCGGAGGCAATTGGATTAAAACACTTTTCAAAGAGGATAGGACTTTTTTGAAGGTTATACTTAAAAGCTTTAAGCATTGGTCAGCCCTATTCCCCTCTTCACACACACACACACACACACACGAACACACACATGCACACGCACACGCACACACACACACACGCCTCATGCTGGAACAATGACTGAAGTAAAAGGGAAAAAAAGTTCAGAAGTGAATTATATTACAAAAATGAGGAAATGGGGAAGTTCATTTAAATACCATGAAGGAGTCAATTTAGATACCAAATGGGTGGTCCTGTTACTTGTGTGATGACATTTCCTTTGGCCTCAAAGAGAAAATCCCTCAACTCAGCCAGAGTCTATGTGCTCTTAAAGAGCAACACTGATGACCTACCAAAATAAAGTCTCTTT
>PYXC01000092.1:137500-145000 GCA_015244755.2 Tenualosa ilisha | reverse complement strand
GAAGTCTGTGGCAGGTAACCCTCCCCTCTCCTGCTGTCGTTGTTGGTGATGTTTCCTCAGCTTAATAGGATTTGATCTATATTTAGAGGGATCATGTCTCTGCCCCGGGTACACGAGCGTTTCAAATTGAAATGGAGATACCTGAGCTAAATTGCTACTTTGCATAGTGCTGTCTCTCTCTCTCTTTCTGTCTCTATCTCTCTCTCTCTCTCTCTCTCTGTCTCTCCCTCCCTCCCTCTGACAGCATGTCATACTCAGGCACTCATAGTCATCTCTGACAATGAGCAGGGAGCAGCGAGAGGTTTAGGGGGTAGGAAGTTGAGGAGGCACAAGGACTATTTTTAGTGTGTGTGTGTGTGTGTGTGTGTGTGTGTGTGTGTGTTGTCTGTGTGCACTCGCACATGTGTATGTAAATGAGGGGTAGAGCATGGTTAAGTCAAACCACATAACCTTGATGTGTGTAAAAGTGTGAGAGATTATGTGTGTGTGTGTGTGTGTGTGTGTGTGTGTGCATGTGTGTGTGAGAGAGAGAGATTGAGTGAGAGTGTTTGTGTGTGTGTATGTGTGCATATGAGTGTGTGGGTGCGGGCCCATGCATTCGTATGTGTTTTAGGACAAACAGACTTCTTGACTTTTCAGCTTAGTTCAAGTGTACAGCTCAACCATCACCACCACCACCACCATCACCATCAACATCACTCTGCAGCCTGACAGCATTCATTTTCTGGCTCTGACATGGCATGACAGATCCGAATAGATGCAAATCACCTGCTTCCCAGGGGCTCCATCGTGGAGGGCATCTCAGGCTCAGTGTGGAGACACAACACTGATATCTGTTCTCCTGATAGGATGATGGGCAGGTTAATGTGCATGATATGGCACCTACAGCACAAATGGTAGAGATGTGGCACAGACGCAGTGAAGGGGTGGGGTTGGGTGGGGTGTAATGGGATTGGTGAACCTGGGTGGTGTATTTATTTTTATTTTAACCACGCACTCAGGAGTGCACTGGAATCTGTGTGTGCTTGCTGAACTTAGAACATGCAATATAACCTTCAGCGCTAATAGTAAAAATTTTCCAGACTTTCATGTTGAGCCCTCTTCCAAATAATGCCTGGATGACAGTTTAGGGTTTTTATCTTTTACAGTTGGCTATGTCAAACTAGTCATAACTTCTTGGAGACTGGCCATGTTTCAAGATCATGTATAGTTTCTCTTGTGTCTCATCAGAGTGTATCAACAAAGAGGACACTGCAGATGATAGGAGTCCAGTGTGTAACATGTCATAGGTGACCCTCGCCCCTCCGCCCCCCCAAAAATAAAATTCTGTCATTCTTTGGCACCATACTATTGTGGTACATCACAGATCATAAATTGGCTGTCACATTATAATTCCCTACATTGTTGTTCAAACATAACTCCAGCTTCCAACTCCAACTTCAGATCTGGGCACAATACTGAACATTTATTGGCTATGTCAAAATCTCCCCAAAACAGGCCAGAAAGCATGTTATGTGACCCGGTCAAATGAGTTTGTGTAGTCCATCTGGGATCCTTTTAATGTGCTACATCACCTGTCACCCCACCTTCATTACTGAACATAGATTACACTGCACTTTACAGACACTCTCCCCATCTAGGCATTCAAACTCTTTGTTTTGCATCACAGTCGATTGTAACCCAAATGAGAGAGGAGTAATGAAGTCTCTGTTTTATTACTCTAATTACGTTCAGAGTTCAATAAATGTGCAAATGTGTTCTTGCAAGACAGCTTGGAATTTGTAAATATTTTGAAATGATTTGTCGAAGGGCGCAGAAGCGGTTGAGGCGGGTGGGGGGTTGGGGGTGGGGGGGTTGGTATCTGAGACAATGCATTGGATGACAAAAATGCTTTTCTGATGGGCCTGGAAAACATAAAATGATGTGTTGCCATCTGTGCCACTCATCAGAGCCTCCCAATTTGAATTGCAGATAGGAGGGGGAGAAAAACGTTCAGCATGTGAAGATTTTGGAGCACGACGACGGCGGCTTGGCAGGCTTCTGAGGAGGTAAAATGCACACTGGAGACGATGCCATCACTTCTGAACGTGCTACACACACACACACACAGACGCACCCAAAAAAAAGATAAGCTTTGGAATGTGCCGAGGAATATTTTTATGTCAGGAGCTACCTAGTAATTGGAAGCGAACACAAAGGACCAGACCTCTCAGCAAGGCGCTCAGGGGAGGGTGATTTGCCTAAATTCAAACATTTTTGTGTGACTTTTGCATGCAATTTCCTTCAGCAGCGGCTTTCATCAAGACAATCTTTGGGACCGGCATGCATACCAGAATGTCGGCTCCCTGAGATTCAAACCTGTGACTTCTAGATCTTTGTCTGTCAGTATGAGCAATACTGACAGACATTCCTCTGGCTGTCTTTTAATTCTCATGAAATACATTCATCAACCAACCATAGTTTTTAATTTCATCATGCTTCAATGCTTGAAGGCCATGTTATTAGCTAAAAAGCAAACCTCTACACCAGAGACTGGAGATGTATTATGTATGACAGCCTATTTAGTACAGTTCAAAGACCATTGTCTGTATGGAAATACCTAAGTCCTCTTCCTTTCATATAAGGCTATTACCTAATTGCCTCAAGGTCTAAGTAGTTACAAAATGACAGTTCTACATATTTGTCTTGACATCTGTGTTGGAAATCAAGTCAGCTTAAATTATTGAAATTCCAAAGTCATTAGTCTTAAGTACAAGGGCACCGTTGCAGAATGAGACACTAGGGCATTGTTATAAAGACAATTATTATAGGATAAGCAAACAGACACAATACGTGTCTACTGTAAACGATATTCAGATATTTGCAAATTCACCAGTAAAATAGTTCTATAATATAGTTAATAAATATATTATTAAATAGTAATAAGTAGTAGTTTTGCGATATGTAAATAGTAATTAGTAGTAGTTTTGAGATATGTAAAGGCCTCTGAATAGGCTCTGAAGTTTAGTCTTGGAAATATAAACATGGGATGTTATTGCTTCAGAATGGCTACAAATATGTTTTATTATGTTCATTAGATTATAGAGAAATAAACTGGCACACATGTGCTTTTTGTTAGCTGGGTGCATTTCACAGATTTCCTTAATTACAGGAAAAAAAGAGACACAAAACAGAGGAAAAAATGTACTGTAAAAGGCTGTTTGTGGACAGCCATCAAATAAAAGAAAATCTCCGGCTGAGTGAAAGCCCATACGATGTCACTGTATGTAATAAAAGGCAGTGTGCATGAAGGTAGAGGAGGAAGGCCATCATTAAAAACCAAACGACTGCAGAGGCCATTAGCTCAACCTTACGCCTCCACACTACAATTGTCAGCTAATTTGATGTCAAAACTTTGGCAATGCACTGAGTTAAGTGACGGAGAAGAAATCAAAGGGGCCACTTAAAAGAATGTAGCCATATAAGAGAAGTTTAAGCCAAGCTCCATTGTAATTTTTGAGCGCTTGAAAGAGGTTTCCTGTTGTGATAAACTAATCCAGTTTATGTCTTTATAAAAACTTTGATTCTTGTGTGCGTATATTATGGAGTATAAATCATATGATTGTCTGTGAGTCTGTCTGTCTGTCAGCTAGTTGGCTCATCATAATGTCAAGTTTTTGTGTTGATAAAGTCTAAAACTCTGTTGATGTTGTCAGATGCATTGATGTTACATTCTATTTTGTTCTCTCCTGTCAATCAATTTCAACTTAACATGCATGGTTCCTGTCCTGTGCTTGCATATTGGTGTTTACTAATAAACATCCTCTGCTCTCAAGAAGTAGGCCTGGTTGTCTACATAATTTATTTGACCAGTGTAGCAGCAGAAAAGACTAACCACATCATTATCATTGGTTAGGGGGGAAAAAAAACAAGTGCATGTTTTGGATTTCAGTGCTGTGAACAGAACAATACTTCTTTGTTAACCTACAAGGACCAATCTGAAACTGTAATCACCCCAGTTTCCTGGTTTCCAAAAGGGTTCATTAAGCTTAAGTGGGTGCAGCCTTGAAAGGTGATTTTCTCACACATTCTCCAGAGTCTCTTTTAAAGAGAGCACTGAACGCAGGCCTCCAAAGGACAAGACTCAGTCTGCGACAGACAGACACTCATTTTTCATCATAATTAAGAGTACAAGACTTTGGAAAGAATGGGAGTAATTTGAACATTTCCAAACCACATGAGGAGAAACTCCAAAACTAAAATGGAGTGCATTATCCTTCTTCAACTTTGCTCTCTCTTCCATACTATTTCAAAACCCTTAAATGGATGTGCTGCTTTAACAGTGTTTACACACATCTTATTATATGACCGCCCTACTGCTAATTTTTCACCATACAAGGTATGCAAAAATTGTCAGTATTTTCCATAGCGGCGCAAACCTTAAGCTATCTTCCATAAAAGCCACATGTTGTTTCAGTTTAGAGGGTCAAACTCTACTAGAATCGCATACTGTGTCTTCAGATGACTCTGCATCTCCTTTTACTGACTAACCAACCGAGTCGTGACGTAGCAAAGTCGCTGCCATCTAGAGCAGCAGTAAGATCATCCTGCTGATGGGCTTTATCGCGATGGTACTGAGAATGTTTCCACCTTTAGATTACACAGAGTACTGTCCTTGACTTGCACGGTCCGTGAGATATGAAGGATAACAAGCTTTGTCGGATGTAATGGCTTTTAATGGCCTGGAGCAATTCACCTTTTGTAGACAATTATGCAGCTAATCAGAGATCATTTTAGAAGCACCCTGCTGACCCCCCGCCCATGATTGGATCAGCCGGGATATTTTTACAGGAGTTTAACTCTAAGGATCATGAGTAATAACGCTGACACAGCAAATGCATTTCAGTGTCAAAGAAGGCAATGACATAATGTCACAGTCACCCAGCAGCGACCTTGAGCCAACTAGCCAACTGACAAGCGTGGGGAAAATGTACAGGTGCATGAAAAGGACAGATGTTTTGTGTCATTACTTTGTAAATTGCTGATGCTTCAATGGTCATTTCTAGCAATTCTATTCAAACTATTATATATATATATATATATATATATATATATATATATATATATATATATTGTGTCCACCAATCGTGGATGCAGAGTGTGAATTTAACCCGCAGTTATGGGTTAGATGCCTTGATCGAGGGCACCTTCTTTACAAAAATGACATTCCGATTTCAAACTCAAATGCTAACCGTGACAATATTTCTTATTGTTATGGTTACCATTGCCACTTATGGCATGCGTTGCAGCCACAAAGAATCAACCCCTTTATTGTTTTAAACAGATCCATGAATCCAGCATTCTGAAACACCTTTGCTCTAAAGGGTGTTTGAAAAGTATATCCATTTGAGGGGGCTAAAGCTCTATTTACTAGTAGGCCCAGAAGCATGAATAATATGAATTATGTATGTAATACGCATCATACAAAATCCAGAATTGTCTAAGCAGGGCCTACAGTAATATATGGTGCCATGAGAACCTGCTAGAATCTCACAAGGTTGTTGGCATATAGTATTTACATCATAAATGTTGACAGTCATCAGCCACAGAGGCCCACCTACCATGATGTCATTACCATTAGTTAACCATTGCCTTCAAGTTCAAAGTGCCTGCATGGCTACCCTGCATTTATATGATATATTCCTTTCAACATTTCTCCAGAGCTAAATGCCAGCACAGAGATACCAAAGGAACAGATGAGTCATATGAATACTGATCTCGATTACCCCATGCTGTTATGTGGGGGGGGTCCAAATCATGCTTGTCACAACAGATACCTTTAAAAATATCACTGTAGGACATCATCCTTTGTTGATAACTGCTGTTCACTTTTTCATTTAAATTACAAGCCTCTTAATAAAAATGAAAAAAAATTATGGAGGCCTATGAAATTTCATAGGTTCCTCTTGATGGGTTTGTGTATGCCTCGCATGACAATGACAGAAAGGGAATGTCCACTGTCTATTTTTCTTTCCCTGCACTGACGGAAAGAAAAGCATTTCAAGCGAAATCCCAAGCAGAGTTGTCCAGTGTCCATAAGTTCATGACCCAACACAGCTGTCCTTTCCTATTTCCTCCATGTGACTGTGTCCCGCAATGGCAGCGATGGTCATAACAGATTTCACAAAATCCACCAAAATCCACCCCCCCCCAACACACACACACACACACACACACACACAAGCACCACCACCACCACTCCCAAATGACAGCAAGTTCGCCCTGTCTGCGCTGTGTCTTTGTATTCATCCACAACCACCCACTACACTGCGCGTTACATGGGTCAGCCCAATAAATTCTTATAAGTTCAGTGTCGTAGACTCAGCCTTAACCGAGCCAGAAAACATAACTTGATTGCGCTGGTAATGATCTACATTAGGTCCATTATTGTAAACTATAAAACTCAGCAGTGAATGGACTCAATCTTGTTAATATCGATCCCCTTAATGTTAAAAGCACTCGGAAGAGAGGGCTTGTGTGTGTGTGTAGTGTTTGTTTCTGTATCTGTCTGTGTGTGTGTGTGTGTGTGTGTGTGTGTGTGTGTGTGTGTATTAGTAAACCTCTCTCTCTCTCTCTTTCTCCCTTCTTCCCTACCTATGTGTGTGTGTGTGTGTGTGTGTGTGTAAGGGCGTGGGCGGTGGGGGTACATATCTAAGCAGAGATATCCTTGATGTAGCGTCTAGTCTCCTGTGGTGCCTCCGCAGTAGGGAGAGGAGAGTGCACTGGAAGCGGGCAAAGCAGCAGCAGCAACAACAACAACAACAACAACAACAATAGCAACAGCACCAGCCCAGAGTGCCTACTTGAACCGGTGCCCACCACAGGAAATGGTTCTGCTGACCTCCATCACCGGGCCATGTGTTGTTTCTGTCAGATGACAAAGATTTATTTCGATAATGGAAGACAAAATAAATAAATAAACAAATCAGTAAATAAGCTCTGTTGTTGCATATAGTGCATAACACAAGGGTTACCTGAGAACTGTGATGCATGAGCTACATGTGATTATCAGTGTCTCTTAGTAGCACATGCATAAGCCATATTACTCCAATATTATTACTTTAATCTGTAACTCAAGTGAGTTAACTGAAATGTTAATGGGAGTTATTCCAAAGTGTGTGTCTATCTTACCACTGAGACATAATTTACACTGATAATTACTATTTACATTTTCTCATGTTTACTGTATATGAGATTAAGCCTATACTAAGACAACATACAGTATATCTCAGATTATACTATGTTGATTCAGTGTAGACTTGCATAGGCCTCAGGTAAGATATTATACAAACAGTTGTAGGTGGATTTCAGGTGAATGAACTAAGAGGCATTCTTCAGGCATGTTTCTGTTCCTGTATGCCAAAGCTGTCAATTAGTATTCTGATTTGAGATCCCAGCGTTCTCTCTGTCATCTCGTGCATGGCAGCAAAAGGATGCCCTGTGATTGCCTGAGTCAACAAT
>PYXC01000092.1:0-132500 GCA_015244755.2 Tenualosa ilisha | reverse complement strand
GTACTCAGTCTTTGTGTTTCTTCTTCTTCTTCTTCTTCTACCTCTTCTTCTTCTTCTTCTTCTTCTTCTTCTTCTTCTACCTCTTCTTCTTCTTCTTCTTCTTCTTCTTCCTCCTCTTCTTCTTCTTCTTCTACCTCTTCTTCTTCTTCTTCTTCTTCTTTGCCCACTTTAAGGGTGAAAGGGTTAAATTTGTAATTTGATCTAGATGCAGTTGCTCATATGCTGTATGGTAGATACTTAGCCTAATCCAGTTCCCTGAATCTGTTCTTCCACAACACTTGTTTGAGGCATGTGTTGAACCCACAGCTTATGATCTGAGCAGAATGCTATTAGCAGCCAACTGTGTGATTGTAAATTGTAAAAGAAACCTTATTAAAGATGGCAAGGACAATTTTCACAACTTAATCTCTGGAATAGAAAAGCGGTTGGATCACTTACGGACTCTTTACTTTGGTGATAATTTGCCAGAATGTGGGGAGCGGTTTCTTTGTATGCACGTCTGTTTGCCTGAGAGACCAGGACCTTGTCAGATTGGGTTGGCAAGAGGAGAGATGAGAAGACAATAACTGTTGTTGGGGTTGTCTCCCTGTCAGCTCTGTTTACACGCGATGGAGGCTTCATCAGAATAAAACTGCCGAGCCTTTTCCCGCTCTAATGAAATCTACGGCAACATACAAGCAGAAGGACTGAATCCCAATATCTTCCCCACACCACCCCATCTCACCCCACTTCCAACCCTAAACCCTGAATGCTCAAAAACTAGCATGAATCAACATCATGACTGGCTGATTCATGGCAATTACACCATCAACGGTCACAACTGCAGCATCCTAGATCTGTGATTTGACTGCTAAAACCATTAGAAAATGTACATTTCAGAAATTAAAATGTCAATAAATAAAGAAATATGGAATTCCCTGCAATTCTGCATGCCAGGATAAACCTGTCTCTGCTTCTCTGCTTCTCTACTATGTTGTTGATATTCATTTTTGTTTTAATTTATTGTTTTATTTTTCATCCGATGCTGAAAAAGAGAGATGTCTTGACAGAACAATTACGGAAAGAGATGCGAGAATCATTTGTCTTGTTTTCAGGGAGGTGATTTTACAAATTCATCATGTCATTACTGACACGTCATTGGCAGACACAAGGCCAGTTGGGTCCCATTCTGTGGAGACACGCATAAACAGCTGTCACAGAGAGAGAGGATTTAAATCTCTATGTGCAGGATAGACAGAGAAGGTAGAAAGAAAGAAAGTAAGACAGAGGGAAAGAGAAGAACGAAAGAAAGAAAGAAAGAAATTACTCTTCAAGGACTCTGGCGTAACGCTGTGAAAAGGTCCTCATTATGACTTGATCAGAAAGCAATCTATCCTGGTCCCTCAATAAGCAAGCTCTTTAATCCGCAGGAAAGGTAATTAATATGAGATTATTGAGTAAATGGAACTCATTATCTCTGTTTCGCTGTGACAATTTATCTCTCAGCGTCTCTCCGTGACAACGCTTTATGGCGCCTGCCATTTTCTCCACGCAGGTATTGATTGGACTTTATTCTGTGAAGTGTGTGTGTTTGTATGTGTGTGTGTGTGTGTGTGCGTGTGTGTGTGTGTGCGCGTGTGTGTGTGTCTATTTTCTTGCCCTCAGCACAAGTATTAAATGGGGAACATTTTGGCGTGAAACAAATGTCTCGAGTGCTTTGGGGACTTTACAGCATCATCACAGGAAAAAATGTGGTGTTAGATCTCTGCATATGTCTTGTGGCTTTTCATTTGCACAGAGTCACAAAACATGTGAATTATTCATTCACCTGAACACATGAGTCTGCTCTTCGCTTTTTAAGTGGAAGTATATCTCCATAAGGCTCGTGGACCATGGCAGCAACTGTTCAGTCATCTAAACTCAGAGTGAATTCAGACATCAGTTGGAATCTCTCCAGCTGCCATTCCAACCACAGGCTCACAGACAAACCACCATGCCTTATGGGATTTGTAGTACTTTCCATTCCTTTCTCATGGACCAATTCTCTCTCTCTCTCTCTCTCTCTCTCTCTCTGTTCTATTTCTCCCTCGTGCTGTGAGGCCTTAAGGCCAAGTTGAATCGGAGACAGACCTCTCCGGGGACAAGCTCCATGGGGGGAGGCAGCTGTGTGGGCAGACTGCCCCCGCTGACAGTGCTCTGGGCTGGGATGACAGAGCCCGGCTGGTCCCTGTGGTTCCCCCTGCTGGGTCCGGCACCGCAAGGAGGGAGGAAGACTGTACCTGGAGGAGGAAGTAGGGTGAGATTCGCCAGACGCTCATCAAAGCAAGAAAGTCAGCCTGTGGTGCGCCGTTTCCTTTTTCAACACGGGATGGACCACTTTAACCCCAAAATACCTGTGACAACACCGCCATGAAAGACACAGACAGACAGATAGATAGTCAGACAGAGAGAAACTTTATCAGACAGTAACCTTAAGCTCAGATATAGAGTTAGATAGGTAAATAAACTAGTTAATGCACTACTTTCATAGTCCAATACTTCACTGAGATTTCAATGTTAAGCTCTAAGCAATATTCAAGCAGTACAAGAAAGTAACCATAGCCTCATAATTTAAGCAATATATTAGAGAGGGATCTTTATATTGAGTGCTACCATGTTTTCTCAATCACACAGCTCATCTCATAGCATGCTGTGTATGCATAATAATTTTCCACAAACCCATCGAGAGGAACAATTTCTTTTGATGAGGAAGAAGCATTCCTCGGGACGAAGCCATTGAGAAATCTTTAGCTCTTCCTCTGTAACCCTGGCAACAGGAAATCAAAGTGGAAAGTGCTCGAGCAGGTCTTTTTAGCACGGTGATTGTTTTGTCAATGTTTCTCCTTCCTCCATCTTGCTCGAGACAGCACCCATCTCGGCGAGTGGCGGCCATGCAAGCGAGACGGCTAGCCGTCTGCCGGCAAAAAAAAGACAGAGGACCTCCCCAGAGCAACGCCACCTACTCCGATTCCCCCACCTGGTATTTCGTTGTCCTGTCAGCTGGACAGGGTGAAATGGCAGGAAAGACTGACGGGGGCTTTTATTTTGACATATCTATTGCGCACCCTTCTGTCATAGCCTTCTGTAAGGTTCAGTGAGCACCCTGGAAAGGGGCAAGAAGTGACCCAACCGCACCCAACCCCCACCCACCTACTGTTACGTAAGCTGCCGACACACTGCAAAAGAATGGCTTCTCAGAAATCATTCCACCACCACCACCTCCACTGACATTGCCACAGAGCTCTCAACCCAGAAGAATATTCTCAGCAAGCTTGAAGTGAGATTGCTAGCAGAAGTGGTAAAGAAAGAGAGAAAGAGAGAGAGAGAGTGAGTTGGGGGGGGAACTCCATATCATCATGGTTGTAATATGAGTGATAGAGCATTCGTCAGACCCTTTTCAAAAGCAATTTTCTCCTGATGCTTTGCCTGAACCCATTCCCAGAACACGCACACACACACACACACACTTACAGACCACACACACACACAGACCACACACACACACGCGCACACACACACACGCGCGCACACACACACACACACACACACACACACACACACACACACACCACACACACACATGCTGACATAGCAGAGATTGGTTGATCAGGATGTTAAATATTTATCGAGGCAGCACGGGTTAAGAAGGGGTGGCATGGCAACAGGGACCCCCTCGGAGGAAGTGCAGCCCAAGCTGATTGGCCTTAATGGAAGAAGCTCAGGGAGGGCTGCAGAGTCAATGTTATCAGAGTCGATCATCCTCACGTCAGTCTTACGTAGTGTCAAAGAAAGCTGATTAAAACAGAGAGATGGACAGGACTTGATAGGAGGAGACGGGCGACATGAGTGACCGGACAAAGGGCACGAGCCTTTAGAGTCGACTTTCCTGCTTTTATCGATACTCTGTAACTGCTTTCTCAATGTAGAGACGCGGTGCGGAATGTGGAATGCGATGCAGGAGCCTTGTTGTTATTTTACTGGCTGGTGGGGAAGGAAAAAAAAAAAACAAAGAAAGAAAGAAAGAAAGAAAAATAAATCAAGGTTCACTGCGTTCTCCAAATGTTGAGTGCCTTTCTGGTCTGCCTCCCCAGCTCCCCAGCCTAATGACATTTTGAAATGTTGTGCATTAGGTATCGCATTAACCATCTGTGTGTGTGTGTGTGTGTGTATGTGTGTCTGTGTGTGTGTGTACCTGTGTGTAGGTGTGTCCGAGTAAGCTTGTGAGTGTGAATGCATCTGTAAGCATGTGTGTGTGATAGAGAGAATCTGTGTATGTGATTGTGGACGTACCATGCACTTGCGCGCGCGCGCGCGCGCGTGTGTGTGTGTGTGTGTGTGTGTGTGTGTGTGTGTGTGTGTGTGTGTGTGTGTGTGTGCCTTCGCACACCGCATGTGGCTCTTGCGCTAATGTTTAAAGCCACGCTTAGGTAGATATGCTCTCTGTCCATCAGTGGCCGGCTGGCTTCTAAATGTCTTATTTGTTTGCGGATGAAGCGTGCGGTTACACTCCTGGCAGTGTTTCAGCTTTTGTTTGTTTGTTTGTTTGTTTGGGTTTTCTTTTTGTTTCATTTCATTTTCTCTTGTTTTTGGGTGTTCTTAATGCGCAGAGGGTATGGAAGAGAGGGAGAGAGAGAGAGAGAGAGAGAGAGAGAGAGATGAGTGTTACTTAGGCTGATGTTCCAAAGCATCATGTCAAACTGCATGAGCCACCACAAACAGCAGCCAAGCAAGGCCAGCTCAGGCTGATATGCCACGCCAGCAAGAAGCGTAACCTTAAGCAAAAGGCCACACTTGCTTGTGACACACAAGTAACTGCACTGCGCTGCGCTCCGTGGTCCACTGCAAGCCATTCGTTTGGTTTCGTCTTGTTTTTTCTGGCATTTATTTGTTCCAAGCTATGCTTTCACCTTTTTTTCACTTTCTTTCTTTAGTGCGAGCGATCATCAGATCGAGAGCAATGTGTGTGTGTGTGTGTGTGTGTGTGTGTGTGTGTGTGTGCCCGACACTCATTATGTGTGCAGAAGGTGTTCCTCAGAGCATCTGAGCCTGCAAGGTAAAAGTGGCACCAACGATACAGTGAAAAACAATCTAAACTATTTTGAATGCATTGTACAGAATGTAATTGACTGTGGCCCCCTGTTGTTGTAAGTCACCTTGTAGATGTGTCCTCTCCCCTACTCCTTTATGTGAAAGGAACACAGTGTAGGAATTACCCTCACCATTCATTTAAAGCATACTGAACCCAACTTATTAGTGTCAGTAATGGCTTATTATGTGCCAATTCCTCTGAGACCTGTGAAAGGGGTTAGGCTCTAACCTATAGCAGAGTACTGTTTGAGCATCTACAGTGTCAGAAGCTCCATTCCCCGAATGTGTAGGTTAGTGGTCTTTTAAAGAAAAGTCTTTAAAGAAAGTCTTTTAAAGTGAAAGAACTACATTGTGTTGCATATGAAATAAGGACAACTTGCATGCTCCCTGACCCCATGACTAAACCAGCCGTTAGTCGCAAGTTACCGTTTGGGATTCATGGGGACATAGAATGTGTGTACAAAAATGCTCAGATATTATATTCTGCCATAATTTCATGGTTAAGTGTCTATTGTGGATGACTCTGCACGTGTGTGTGTGTGTGTGTGTGTCTGATGGTTTGTTCTGTACACCAAGTCTAAAAGATCAATATATAGTAGATTTTTCCTTTTGTTTTCTGTCTGGCAGCCTATTTACAGCCTATTTACAATTTACAACATAATGCATATTGACCCTGGTTTATATATATATATACATTCAGCCATATGTGTACATATGTAAGCATTACCCCAGTGTGCAACTTGATATTAGTCTACATAAGATTATTCATTTTTTAAGTGAAAAAATTGCATTGAGAGCTTTCTCCTGGTGTCCTCAGATTAATTTCAAGATTAAGTTAAACTCTCCAAATGTCCATGATACCTACAACAGAAATTGTGTATTTGTGTGAGACTGTTTGTTTGTGTGTGTGTGTGTGTGTGTGTGTGTGTGTGTGTGTGTGTGTGTGTGCATGCGTACATGTGCATAGGTGAATATGCATATTCAGTGTCTGAAGTAATGTGGCAAATTCATTTTCACAATAGCAAGGTGTTTGCTGTCCGCGTCATTCCTTGAAAGAGTTTCCTGTATCCTCTCTACTCTTCAGGGGGACGGCTAGAGTTGGCCATGCTTCCCTCTCGGCTGGGGATCGTTCCGGAAATGCGAGCCGTAATTATGGCAGCATGTCTAACAGGCCACAGGTATGACATTTAGATGTGTACGCACTACCAGAGCACAGATCAGTGCCACTCAAAGGACACACACTCACACACACACACACACATACAAACAACAAGAACTCCCTTGATCTCCACAGGACCGCCCGGTGAGCAGAACATATACATGTGGGCAGGCACTTCTCATTCTAATATCATACACACACACAAATACAAACGTGTTCACAGACACACAGGCATGCATGCACACAAATGCACTCACATACACACACACACACACACACACACACACACACACACGTGTGCAGTACATCACATGCACAAACACAAAGTCCAAATACATAGATACACACACACACACATACACACACACACACACACACACACACTAGAGTAGTGCTGAAGTGCTGGAAGTGTTGAAGTGGTTGATTTTGAGCCCTGCAATCTGCCTAAAGTGTTAGTAAAATTGCAGGGTAGCAGGCTAGTGAACAACACACATGCGTGCACACACACACGTTCGCAAACACACATACACACACACATATGCATGCACATACACACACACACACACACACACACACACACACACACACACACACACACACACACACCGACAGTAGGCCAGACCTGAGCCAGCTATGGGGCAGAACTGTCTGCTATACGGAAGCTAACCACTGACATGTTTGCATTCGCTCGCATATAAAAGGTCAAGGGATGTTCGCAGGAGCAGCACCTTAATCCTGCTGCCATTTTCCAAACGCCATGCTCACAACCTGAGACTGGCATGTGTTGACAGCGGTTAAAAGGAAATGTTACTGTTTCCTTTTTTTTTCTTCTTTTTTTTTTTCAAATCCTTTCGTTGGTTGGCGAGGATGAAAGCAGCAGGCAGATCACAAAGGTCCATGAAAGATGGAGGGAGCAAGGGGAGACCCTGGGCCGTCTCATTCTCTAGTCAGCTGTCACTTTCACGGGGCCTCTGCTTTGCCGTTTGCTATCTTCACTTGCATCTCCAGACAGGGAGAAGGGGAATCTTTTAAAGTGTCACCATGAAAGGGGAAAAGGAGAGACACGGAATTGGACGCGGCGTCTTTCTTCAGCGGCTGTCCGTCAGTACTATCTTGATTCCATACAGGTTTTGCAATAACCAAAATATGAATCGTCTGCACGATAAAGACTGAATGCACATAAAAGATAGCAACAGAAAAAATGTTGATATGCATGTTGATAGGAAAAAGGCCTTATGTCATAGTTTTTCACTTCAATCAGCTCTTTTTACTGGAAATCAGATTTTAAAATGACATTGAGATACCCATGGCTTCTCAGCATATTACACTCAAACATGATTGAATGTAGAGAGATGACTTAGTTTATTTTAGTTTTGCTATTTGTTGCCTGAAGAATCCACAGAGGTGCTTTGATACTTTCATAACTTGGAAAAGAATATGCTCAACTATTTAACCACTATCACATTTATTTATGCAGTATAAATAAATAAACACATAAACAAACAAACAAACAAATAAATAAATAGTGACTAAATAAATTAGATCGAAACAACACCTTTACATCTAGGGTCATGTCACCTAAACTTGTGGCATTTGTTGATATATCAAACACCTCGAGGAGTGACCAGATAGTCTATTAGTCATGATTCTAAACTATAAAATACATGATAAAAATGTAATAACCCACCTGGGGGAAAATGCCTTTGACAAAATTCATTATTTCAAAGGTCAACGAATGCAATGATTCCCTTTAACACAGTTATCACAGTCACGTTTCTATGTAGGAGCTAGTGGTCGTTAGCCATAAAACTTTACACATTAAACATCATGGGTCACTCATTAAAACTACAGAGACGTCGGTTAGGTTTAGCACCCAGCAACGCAGCCAATGACCGAATGGAAATTAGGCCTCTTTTACCACTCGGTGCCTATAAGCTCCGCTCCAACAGAACTGGCGGCAAAATTAGCTGACTGAAACTGCCGTATAGTAAAAGTCCAACAAGTGACTGCATGGCTAGGAGTGAGAAAGAGTGAGAGAAAGGAGGAGAGAGAGAGAGAGAGATGGGCCAGGGATGAGTCACAGGTCTCTCTCTGAGGAGATCCTTTGCATAAAACATCAGCGGGTAATGAGAGGAGGGAGAGAGGAGAATTCCCTCCTTCCATCGCTGTGGCTGGTGAAACGCAAAAAACACACTGCCTTCCCTCTGTGGACATAACACAGGCCCCCCCACGGGCAGACAGAACTGAGAAGAAGGAGGGAGAAGAAGAGAATAAGAGAGAGAAAGAAAAGAAAAGCAAGGGAGAGCTGTCAGCCCTTTGCAACACAGAGATGGAAGGACAACATCTGCCGGCTGGAAGCCCAGGCTCGTTATAGATGCCTGCAATGAACCCTCAGCTGGGGACAGCACACTGCCACCTACAGGCCAAGGAGGCAGACACACACAAGTAGCACAGAGCACAATCCAGCACACACAGGTAGGCAGGGAGGATCCAGTGTACAAACAGGGACGTCGCAATCTCATTTATCTGTATCAGTCTCTCTTTGTATAAATCCCTCTCTCTCTCTCTCTCTCTCTCTCTCAATCTCTCTCTCTCTCTCTCTTTCTCACACCCTCATTTTCTATCCTTCTTCTTCCCTCCACACATCTTTTATTTTCTCTCTCTGTCTGTTTATCTCCCTCTGGCTTTGAATCACTTACTTCTCTTTCTAGTGGTACTTCTCAGCCAGGTTTCTCTGCACCTACAGACTTACTTTCTCTCTCTCTCTCATTCACACACACACACACACACACACACACACACACACACACACACACACACACACACACACAAACACACATCAACCCCCTCACTCTCATCCTTCCGAATCCTCCACCACACAATTACGTCCGTCACCCTGGTTAGATGCAAATTAGATGTAGGGTCATTCATATTAATAAAAAAAGTGCCATTCCAATTTCATACATGCTTCCCTCAAACGCAGTCGTAGCATGACTCACCTGTCATCAATACACACACCCCCTTGCCTTTGAGACCCTCGCCTGTGAAAGTGTGTGTGTGTGTGTGTGTGTGTGTGTGTGTGTGTGTGTGTGTGTGTGTGTGTGTGTGTGCATTAAGGAAGTGTAGGCTGGCAGGGTAGCAAATGGGAGGAGGGCATGTTTCATGTTTCAAGGGCCTATTACTGGTTAAGGGAGTTGTACTGCTGACAAATAGCTTTTAAGTGTTGGCTACACACACACACACACACACACGCGCACACACGCATTGCTGGAGGGCTGTTGAGTCTTCATGTGCCACTCTGCATGTTGTGGTAGTGCATAATGGTTTAGCGTTACCTGGGTGGGTGCCATCATCAACCATGAGAGTCACACTGAAACTAATGACAGTCCTCGAGTGCTAGGATTTAGGCCCCATTTGATTTCACATTTGTCTCTTCACAGGTATTATTGATAATATTTGTACCATCGCCTACAACAAGCACATTTTTTGAAATTCTTTGTTTTTTTCATAGAGCATCATTTTGCTGTGCAGCAGACTCGTAGCTAACTCAACACAAGTTGTCACAAATTTGAATCCACAGTGTAAATCACACATGGCTATTGTATCACAGAAACCACAAAATGAGAATGTTTGTTTTTCTTTTCCATTTTATAAATTTAACAGTAGTTTGTGTGAGTTTCTAATACTGTAATGGCACTGTGAATATACCAATTAGCGCTTCAGATGCTGAATTGTTTCAGTGACATCCAGTTGTAAAAAACAGTGTTATTTAGAAAATATTTAGATATAAGATAATCCAGAACCAGTATGAATACCCTGAAGGCGTTTTGTGTTTCCATTTGTGTTTGCATGTTTTTTTTTGTATCTTTTTCTTAGCACATGTAAAATCACCTTCCTCTTCCCGCAGTGTTATCATTGCTGCACACACTAATTATGTGTGTTCTACTCGTATCCACTCATAGTCATGTGCGCTAACTGAATCAGATGCAATTAGCATGTGAGCGGCAGAAACAGCACGAGGCCCAAACCAGTGGAGAGCATAATGTGCCCATGTGCACAGCTTAGAATAACACATACACTCTTATACAGCTTGTCTCCATACAAACGAATTCCCTCACCTTCAGTTAGTGTACATTAAAGTTACCATATCTCACTATTATTTGCTTTCTATGGATGCATTTTTGAGTGTGCGTCTGCGTGTATGTGTTTCTATTTAAGAATGTATGTGTGTATGTACTATACATAAGTACGTATGTATGTATGTATGTATGTATGTATGTATGTATGTATGTATGCATGTATGTATGTATGTATGTGTGTATGCATGTATGTATGTATGTATGTATGTATGTATGTGTGATGTGCGGGTCGACCCAAAGCCTGTGGTGCCCGCGGGTTAGCCCGTGGGTCAGGCGGTGCGGGTTGTTTTTTATTGGGCTGGTTGGGTCAAAATCTTAATCATTTTACCTATTCCATTTCTATGTATCAGTTCACTGGTTTGTTTTTTGTGTGAGGATAAAATGTCTCTTCTCTGCTCTCTCACCTGCTTTGACAGTGAAGTTCTCTTTGACAACATAGTGCAATAAATGAGTAAGGCAGGATATAATTAGGAAATAGACTCGTTTCTCTCTCTCTCTCTCCCTCTCACACTAGTTCACGCAGGAACTGTGTGTGTATGTGTCAGTGAGTGAGAGATGGAGGGTGAGAAATAAGTGCTGCATACTGTATATAGCCTAATTTTACACATGTTAAAATGTTTGAAAGTTGTTTCTTTCCCTACATATTTACATACATTCCCTACATACATCTTTTTAGAACATTTTGCCATTCTGTGATTGATAACTAAGATTCAATAGACTCGTGAGTGGCCTGGACTATCCATCATATTAAAATTTGGGACGACCAAACAGCAGTACAAGGTGAGCAAATTCCTCTCGTAAGTAGGCCTACATTACCATGTGTTTTTCCCTAGGCTTTCACAAATCACAACATAGACTCATTGGTTTCTTTTTTATTTTCTCTCTCTGAGTCAGGTTGAGTTAAAAATAAGTGCGTAATTTTGTGGGTCAGGCAGAGTGGCTTGGCTGTCATGATGGGTCGGGTTGGTGCGGGTGTTAAAAATCTTTGACCCGCACATTGCTACTATGAATGTATGTATATGTACATGTGCTGTGTATATGTATGTATGTGTGTATGTTTGTATGTACTATGTGTATGTATGTATGTTTGTATGTACTGTGTCTGTATGGATGTATGTATGCATCCATGTATTGTGTGTATTTATGCATGTACTGTGTGTATGTATGTATGTATGAATGAATGTATGTACTGTATGTATTTGTCTCTCGGTATATCGGGCAGGCATTGCTGGCTCTGGACACAAAGTGACTATTCCTCCATATGGTCTGAAACTGCCCTGGCCGGTGCCAGGGGCTCCCAGAGGTGTAATCTGTGCCTTTGCCATTGACGCTTGCTTGGCTTAGCAGTTTTAATACACAAATCAATTTTGCATAACCCCCCACTGGCTGTGAGTGTTCGTAGTGTGAGGGCCATGAAAAATTGATGGCTCTTAGAGTGCAGTCGAGACTTCGCTGCACCGGGGGAGTGAATCTTAAATCTTAAATCTTAAATCTGGCCCCGGCTTTTAAGAACGCAATGTCAACTCAGGTTGGAGGCATCTGTTTTCTTTGTCACAAAATGTATGGAAACGCACCACCCTAACCGCCAACCCACGCCCCCACCCCCCAAACACACACACACACACACACACACACACACACACACCTTCGATTCATGCATATGTTCTTTCTCTTTCTTTCTGTTTTGTTCTCCAGTGCTGTTTGCTTTGTTTTGTGTTTGGTGTCAGCATACTTTGCAGGCTCCCCTCCCTCTAGAGATAGGAATCTTCCCTGCCTAGAAGAAGATTGAGGATAAACGTGAGCCACTTACCCTAACACCTTCACAACACTAGTGCTGTGTTTCTCTCTCTCACACACAAACACACAGGTACACAAACTGATGAATGCATACCGACACATACATACCTCATACAGATATAGACAATTACAATCATGTTTATTAACAGACACACACACACACACACGCTCTACATGCACATCCATATATTGATCTTTTAGCTATCGCACAACACCCGTCCATTCAAGTGTTGGAGGAGGAACTGCACTGATGCCAGCATTGTGGGGATTACAGTCACATCACACCCAGTGGCCAACAGCTTGTCAGAAAAACACCCACCCCTCACAGACACACACACACACACACACACACACACACTAACGGAGTCTCTCAACACACTGTCACACACAACGGTCGTAGGCAGTCAGACAATCTGTTTTCACTGCAGTATTGACACAGCTATGTTCTTCAATGTCACGGCTATAGCTAAAAAAGAGAGAGAATCGAAAGGAAAGAAATAAAACGGAAGAAGGAAAAAAAAAGAAACAGCAGAGGCCTTTGTCCTGTGCTGGCGTTTCTCAGTCTTGTCTTGCGTAGCGCGTCAGTGAGGGTGGGAAGGCGGGAAGGAGAATTACAGCGAGAATAATTAGCCTTGCGACACAAAATGAAGCTATCAAGGCGCTGAATGAGGGAATTTCACACTTTAGAAATTAGATTTGCAAGGTGGCGGTGCTAGGCTACATCAGTGTCCTTGAGTGCCAAAATCGTTCTGTTCTTTTTTTCATAGAGTTTCTTAGTCATAGTCTTTCATCCTCCCTCTCTCTCTCTCTCTCTCACCCTCTCTCTCTCTCTTTCTCTCCTTCCTGTCTTTCTCTATCAATCTCTGACACACTCTTACCGTTCCTTTTCTCCCATCCTTTTTGTCTCTGGGCTTCATTTTGGGATTGATAAAGATCAGCGCTGAGTCGTCAGGTCCTCCTGGCGGTGATTGCACTAACTGGGCCATTTGTTAGTGTAATGACTTCCAGCCGTCCTCAGATATGAGTGATCTTAATCAAATTTGAGCGACCTCTCTCTCTCCCTCTCTCTCTCTCTCTCGCACGCGCTCGCTCTCGTCTCTGTCTCGCGGGACTTTGTGATGTGTGGTGTGTGGGAGGGTGGACTCTGACAGGTGTGTAATTCAAAGGGAGCTGGGCTGAGGAAAATGAATATGAGGTGCAGCTCGGACGGCCTTCAGTTAGAAGTACACGTGCATTCCTCTACTGAGGATCTATGTGGTTCTAAAGCCCCATTCACAAACACAGTTACACGCCCATTGCTAAGCTTTGACGGTAAGTGAATGTGTTTGAGTGATACAAAGGCAGCAACCGGCGAGTGACAACTACCATCGGATTTGGGCAGGTACCAAGATAAAATTATTGTAACTTTAAGCAATGCGAGTGAAGCAATTACTAATATGAATGGAGAATACGGAAAACAGCCAGACTGAAACAGCGAGCTCTCTAGAGATTTGCTGTTCGGAGACTAAATGTCTTTGCTTTTGGTTCCTAGACGCAGAGACATTTACACAGCTCATGTAAACTGTTGTTCATACCATTTATAAAACACACTAAACTTCACAGCGAGTGAACTGGAAGTGATGTAAACGTAACCATATGCACAAGTGTGTGATTACAGCTTGTAATGTGTTTCCCTCTGACACTTTAGCAGTGACTAGTAAACAAACAGAAAACCTTGATAACAAACCCACAAGCAAGAGTATTTTTGCCACAAAGCTCTGGGTGAGTAGCATGTGCGAACAGTACTTTACAGGGTACTTTTAAGCTGTTTGTATTGTCGATGAAACAGACGATTTTAAGAATTTATTTGTATGTATTAGACATTGTATGTATACTTGTTTTTGTCACGCCCATAACGCAAATAAAATGCCTTGGTATTTGAGCATTTGCAATTTTTTTACTATAGAACTTGAACATGAAAAATTGTATGAAACATTTAATGTAATCATTCACATCATACAAACACCATGACATATTATTGCCATTATGGATGTGATGAAAGGTCCATTTTGATGATTGCAAGGCTTTCGTGGGTAAGCAATTTGAGTTTACAACTACTATATGTTCAGCAACAAAATGCAGTTAATGACCTCCGTGGTACATGTCAGGACACAAGACATAGCGTGCCATCAGTCACTATTAGCCATGTTGTTAAGGACACTGTTGTGTAATTTAGGGGAAGCTGGGCCCAAGCAAACTCCCACTGAGACCACAGTTGCACACCAACTAAAGCTCTAAAAAGTTTGTCTGTCTAAATATGTTTGATATTTTTGAACATCACAACTGTGAGTTTTTCACATCACAACTGTGTCGGTGCTTGAGGTTTCCTACTGCAGCACCCTGTATTTGATGGAGCATAAAAATAGACTTTATTGTTATTCTTCAGGGTCTCTTTTGGCACTCTGGAATGAAAGTCTGTCCTCGGTTCTAAGTCACTTTGGATAAAAGTGTGAAAAAATATCAGAAAGCAGATGGCCAACTTTAACTAAACTAATATTTGTAAATGACTTTGAGATAATGAGACATTGTTTACATATTTACTGTAAATAATGCATGTCATGTAAATGTATGCAAATCAAATAGTGTGTGGTCAAAACATCAGCTCAAAACTTTACTAGATAAACATCACAGCATGGCAGTATACAGTATAGCATGTCTAATAATTCAACTGAAGCACCAAATCACTACAGTGACCAGGACAAATACACTCTCATCAGTCAGTCACAATCAGCCATTTTGAGAAGGTCACCAGTCATTTATCTAGACTACTACTTTGCATTTGCCTGACACGTTTTGCTCCGTAGCAGGACAAGAACATGCTCTGCTCCATAACGAGCTGTGGCAGCAAATGGAAGGCAGAGGATGTGATTATTGGACAAACAGTCAAAACTGGGGAGGGAGGTGGAGGAAGAGCTTGAGTGGTTGGGGGATCAGGGGTGGGGAAAATAGTTATTTAGAGAACAGGGGGGGAGGAGTGAGGGAGGCACAGATGGAGGTCTTACGAAATGAGAGCGTGTCGATAAAACTGACGGACATGACAAGAAGTGACGTGAAATGATGTGGCTGCTGCCCAGAGACCCCCATCCATCTTTGTAATGTGAAATGCAACAAGGGCCTTAAGTGACACATGACAGCTTCACACAAAATCAACAGAAGGTCATTCACTGACTACACATGGGCTTGATTGATTGGTAATGTATGTTCTGAAGAGCTACAAAGAAATTCTTAAATAGCTGTTAGGCATATTTGAGGAAGACATCTTTGAGGCATACAATACCTCAATGGCTATCTGCTTCACTTAGCTTTACCTAAGATTGGTCTCCCCTGCCTCAGCTGGTTTCCAATCATATTACACATTTGTTTGTGCACCCAGGTCTGTTTACATCATATATTTGTTTTGAAAAGTTATCTGCTGTCCTGTTTACATGTTGCAACAAAAATGGAAAGTTTTGTGACTGTTGTTTTTGTTAAGAGCAAGAGATTGTAGGGTTTTATGTTAAATTACTATTGTTTAACAAAACATTCATAGTCACACTTGTGATTTTGAATAATGCACTAAATTTGAGCACATCTCTGATAATCATCCAGACAAGGCTCTAATCATGGAGGAGTAAACCAGCTCTTTCCCTCTCTGTCACATGATATTACTCAATCATCCAGAGAAATGAACTAGTGTTTTCTGATTGGCATACAGCATTTGTGTTAATTCTCTATAAAGGGATACCTATGAAGTAGATCTGAAAAAAGTTTGATCAGCGTGCCACCTCAATGCTTTTTTGAATTGTGAGTATAACAACCATAGAAAATGATGGCTTATCTAGTCAGCAACAATGAAATCAGCTGCTCACAGTTGTCAGTAAACAAAGGAAATAGTACAGCTAATGAACAGTTTAGCTTCTTTTAAGATGGAACAGCACGTTTCCTGTATGTTTTGAATGCTTGCTGTCTACACTCATGAGTTGCATCCAGGTGATAAACTGGATCTCGGCCATCTGTCTGCCCCGATATACAGAATTAATGGACTTAATGGAATTAATGAAGGGAAGGGAGTTCTTTGTATAACACTATCCACTATGCCTTTGATCACTTCAGGATGACGTACGCTAGGTCTTGCATGCCTGCGTCTAAATCATAGAAACAGTCCAAGGTTAGGCTATGCACTGACAGAAAGTAAACTTTTGGGCAAAAGAGATCTCGCAAATGCAAAGTTGTTTTGTATGGATAATGTATGGATACGTATGTTGGTTTGTATGGAGCCCCTAAAGGTAAATGGGGAGAGAAAAAACAAAAACTTGGGCCACTAAAATCCAGTGACTCCATAGGCTCCAGTTTTGAAGATATTAAAGTATGGACGTCAAATAACTATCTCCCGTTAAGCAGTGATAAAACAGAAGTCATCTTTTGTCCTCCCAGATCCATAAGCACTGTTGCTGGCCAATAAGCTCATCACACCCCGCATGTTAAATCCCATGCCAGAAATCTGGGGGTCATTCTTGACTCAGGGCTTTGTCTTTGAAGACAGAGAAGCTCTGTTGTTAAAAATTGTTTTATCAGTTACATATCATCTCCCACCTCAAATCATTTTTGTATAATGTTTGTTATAATGATCTGGAAAAGGTAATCCATGCCTTCATTACATCACATCTGGACTACTGCAATTCCCTCTACCTTGGCCTCTCCCTGTCTTTGTTCATGTATCTGCAGTTGGTTCAAAATGCAGCAGCGAGACTACTGGCTGGGACAAGGAAGCGTGAACACATCACCCCTGTCTTGGCTTCCCTGCATTTGCTCCACATCCATTTTAGAATTCAGTGACTTATTGTTTTGAAGATTCCAAATTGGCAGGGCCCTGCTTACATCACTGTCCTTGTCCAGCCATATTCAGTCCTCAGGCCCTTTTGGTCCTCTAGCAAAGGACTTCTAGGCAACATGTGCCAAGGCCACGACTGAAACAGAAAGGTGATAGGGCCTTTGCTATGGCTACTCCTCATCTGTGTACCCTCAGATATCAGATGCTCCCCCTCTATTCCCATCTTTAAATCTAGATTAAAAACTCATTTCTATTCACTGGCTTTCCTAGTCCCCTAATCCTCATTTCTTGTGTCCTTGTGTGGTTGTTTTGTTGAACAACAGAAAGTTGAAACAAGAATGTTGGTCTGGCCAGCTCTGTGGGTATAGGTGGATGTACACAAAATGCAAAGAGAATAGACTACACATCACGAATCATTACAGGAAGTAGAAACTACCATCTGCCTCCGGTTTCACATAAGCACAAGAAAGTTTCTGGTGCGCACCATAAAGTTTTATGTGTGCAACAGAATCATTTAAAAAAAAAATGTTCTTTCCTCCATAGTTTCTTTCCTCCATAGTTTAGTCTTTCTTGTCTCCATAGTTTTGACTCATGAAAAATTACTTGACACATTCTAACATGAACTTTTCATATGAGTTTCGCTCAAAGTCAGGACATGAGGAAGGTAGGATACTTAACCCAGACCCACAGGTTGGTCCTCACAAGTTTATGCTTTCGAAAGCAGGCCAATAATTATAGAAATCTGATTATGCTACTCTAAATCATAGGTCTCTCTCCACTCACATAGGCTATGTTATAACATATGAGAACATTGTTTAATTGTATTCAAATGCATGATCTTTTTATCTGAAATTGCTTAAAAATCAGCATTTATTCAGCAGAATATTACACATTTTCCTGAATACCTGATAAATCTCCTTGTACCTCCAATGTGCACCTGCCCAGCCTAACTGGTATGAGAAAACATCTAGTCATCTGGTTCGGTATCATACCGTTCTTTCTCTCTTAGAAGTGTAATTTTAGCCAATAAGATTTTGCACATTTTCTCCAGGGAGAGAAAACCCCCTAAACCCCCAGTAGATACATTTGTTCTTGCTTCCAAAGTTTAAAACTGGTTTTGTTGCTGATGCCTAGTGAACACAGTGATGACATCCTGACATCATGTGACACACCACAGTATGTTGGCTGCCATTTCCACAACGCATTTCTACTACTCAGCAAAAAAGCACAGAAAAACTTTTTCAGCTACTGTGAATATTCTCAAGAGGGCTGCCACTACCTTTACAACGTATTTTGATGAAATACTGTAAAGATGAAGAAAGAGAAGGATTTCAAATATACTTGGCTCATTCATTCATTTGTTCTCTTACCACCTCAAGCTGGTGTCTGAAAAGCATTATTGTGCAAAATGGCTGCCATGCATTACCCTAGTGGGTGCTACACATTAGTTGTAGTTAATGAGATCCCCCCTCCAGTGTTTAGCATTGTGTTATTTTAGGTAGAGGAGGAGGTGTGTGTGTGTGTGTTTGTGTGTTTGTGCTTGTACATGTGTGTGTGAGAGAGAGAGACTGAGAAGAAGAGAAGAGAAGATGAGATTATGCAGGTAGGTATACCTGCATACCTGAGATTCACTCCTGCGTTCCTTCCCTCAACAACACAAGATAGAAGCCAAAACAATTTTGACATGCAACATGCCTCCTCTGTTGGAGGCACTGTTACCATGGCAATGTTAATGTCACTTCAGTGGTAAAGACATTAAGAAGGCGAGCGGGAGACATTTTACATGCAGGTGAGTGGGGCAGGCAAGATAATGAAGTCAATTTCCTGCTGCTTTGCCAGAAGGAGCAAAGAGGAAAGGGCCAATGTAGAAAGAACAATTTCAGGGAAATGCGGAGTGATTGCATGTTTTTTTTCTGAATGCTTAAACACTAACAGTGATTCTTTTGGCAATTTCTTAAAAAAAAATATGAAAAAAAAATATGAAAATATGAACTCTTGCAGACAATCTATACAAAGTCTGCCAAACTAAAAGCCCAATCAGCGCTTTACACTCAGTTTGAAATTTTGTAACACAATTTTTGGTAAGTTTTTCTTTGTTTTTGTTAACACAACACACAGCACAGCCTGCTTTTTATAAAACTGTACAACTGTACAATTTTATAGCATACTTGTAGAAAAAACACTTCTGTGTCTTCCATTCACACTATTCTGAGAGTAGCCTGTGCCCAGCAATTAGGAAAAAAAAAATTTAATTCAGAAGCGGCCCAGGCCCACTCTGTTCACTTTCCATCTCCATAGAACACAACCAGCAGTTAAATAAATCAAAGTTTGTCTTCTATACTCTCACCCAACTCTGAAATGCAGCCAAGACTGTATGTCTGTCTTGTAAACAGAGGCTTTAAGTGCAGTTCACTCAGTTTCAAAGAAAATGATGAACCCATGTGCACCAACTGACTGTGTATAAGAACAATGGCAACTGTCCTCCTGTCTGCATCATTGTATACAGCCAGACCCATACAGTTTTAATTGTTTCTGGGGACGTTGGTGAATCTGCCTCCCTGTCCAACATAGGCAGGTATAATCTTGTAGGATAATTTGTAGTCATTCTTCTTCCTCTCCGTCACCGTTATGTTAAATGTTACATGCCATGTTACTCTCTGTCTTTTTTGTGGGGGTAATTTTAGTCTCAGTCCTTGGAGGGTCTTAGATTGGCTGATTAGCTATCAGAGGTCAAAGGTTGCTGGATAATGAATCTGAGATGGTGCTCATTAAGGAGGTTAACATGTAATTCTATCACACACAACCGAGCATAATGATAATATGTAGGATACTGAGCACGGCAAAAGAGAAGAAACATTATTTGGCATCTTACTGTGACAGATTGAAGCCTCTATGCAGATGGCTCTATTTTCAGATAGGGCTTTCAGAGCGGAGAGCAGGTAGGATAGCAGATTTAATACTTCATCATTTCTCCACTTAACTTCACTTTTCCAATGCATTTTGTAGAATATCTAGATGTACTGTTTTGATATTATTGATGCATTTTATGTAGAACTTTGAAACAGACTTTGACAGACACACACTCTCTCTCTTTCTCTCTCTCTATCTATCTATCTATCTATCCCTCTCTCTCTCGCTCCAAAATTCAAATTCAAAATGTTTTTTGGGGTATGGTAAATGTCATTCAACATGTCCATTGTTGCATGTTAGTCTGTGTTGGTGCTGTACAAAATTGTTTTTGGTTCTATCTGTTTGCCTTAAGGCTTGGATTGACGGTAGATGATCTGGCTTCTCCTAGAGGAGGCTTTGGCCTGTCTGCTATAGTACAGCACGAGCCCTGAGGCCTGCAGAGGACAGCGATTGGACTGCAACAGCAAAAGCATCCTCATTGATTTCATGACAGGAACACTGATGTCTCCCGCGACAACACACACAAACAAACAAATTAAGACAGTACAGTGCTCAGCGGTAGCCTCTCCTCTCTTTTCCTTTCCATTCCTTCCTGCAGACATAGCCTAGCGTAGCTATCAGGTTGCACAGACTGCACCTCAATGATAAAGATTTTCTCCCTCTTGCTGTTTCCTGTGGTCGATGCTAACAGAGTGAACATGCCCTTGGATCAAGCACTTCCTACATGCTAAGCTGTTGGAAGGAACACGTTTAGGAATACTCACAAGACAAGATGGAGTCAAATGTGACAGTGATTATGTCTGTGAAGATTCTCATTCATCCAGGTCATGGTGGTCAAGGTGTTCAGTTATATGCAATTGGACTTCTTTTTGGAGCTTGAAGAGGTTTCACCTTTCATCCAAAAGTCTCCTTCACTTCATCACCAGGCCAGAACTGAAGAAGCTTTTTGGAAAGATGAAACGTCTTCCATTTGCCAGTAACTGAACACCTTGACTGTGAGAGTGAGTGTTATTTTTATTTATTTATTTATTTATTTTTTGCAATCACTTTAAATAGACTCATGTTACTTTGGTACTTCACTAGGAGACTGAACAAGCCTTGTACTCTAAGATAGTATCCACTTTCTATAAGTATTCTCTCTCCCAATAAACAATCTGTCATCTGTGAAAACAGAGGTTTAGAGGCTAGGTTAGTTATATGGTTGGGGTTGGTTAACATGATATGCAGTAATTGTGAAACAACCACCTTTAAGGCTGAATTTGCATTGCAGCAAAGCGTAACTCAACAGCAAAACTCGAAACTCCCCAACCCCCCACCTCCAAAAAAAGTTTTTTACTTCAAAGGAAAACGCACATGAAACATTTTCTATGCACACAGTCCGAAAAAAAATGGTAAAAGTGTGACAAGTCGAGTATTCAGCTGCTGGGGCATAACAGCATACAAGTGGAGGAGTTGGATGATAAACATGGTATTTGCCACATGGCCACTTATGAGCGTTTTATAGCTGTGGTCGATCGTGCTCAACTCTGCAAGCATCACTCCATTTTTACAGCCCTATGAATCGCCAAGGTCTATTGGCCAGTCATTAACGATCCGACCACTCATCTTAATGGCCACTTTACGTCAAATAAAAGCCCCAAAAAGAAGGATTTTAAGAAGAGGAGGGGGACAGATATGTTGGTTTAACCTTCGACACAATTCTGTGTGTGTGTGTGTATGTGTGTGTGTGTGTGTGTGTGTGTGTGTGTGTGTGGTTTCTATCAAATCTGTCATCGCAGGGCCATTGAGGAAATGGCCATCAGCTTCATAAGACTGTAAACAAAACTGATGGGATATCTGAGTGGTTGTTGTTGTTGTTGTTGTTGACACAACACAAGTTCATCCAAAACCTTTTTTTTTCTTTAGTTACTGTCAAGTACAAGGAGATTCATGTCAAAACATTGGTGCGTTTGTGTCACGCCATGAAAAAATAAACAGAAAATAAATTATCCTTTCACCACTATGCCCTCTAAGCTGTAACTTTTAAATCAACACTACTTAGTCAGCCAAGCACAGATAGCCATACCTTTCAATGCACAAACATTGGCAAATAGCACATCCCATAAACAACATGGGTACTGTATGGACAGAACAATGGGGCACACACTGTAAAAATGAATCCTTATTGGCCTCTCTATGTGTAAATTAAAGTATTTGAGCACCACAATCCAATAAAATCTATTCCCAAATCCACTGGCAAAAAAGGCATTACATCCATGAACAATGACACTCCTTTGGGTATAAATTCTTCATAATTGCTGGCTTGACAGGGGCCTCCTTTTTTAACCCCCTCAGATATTTGAGAGTGATGGATGCCCACTAGACGTTACCGTGCACTCTGTAGAGAGGCACAGGGTTACCACTCTTTCACCAGCATCAAATTTAAGGACTTTTCAAGGACATTTCTAGGCGTTTTTCTACGATTCCCAAGGACTCATCACAGATCGACACATAGCAAAATGCTGGTGGTCCACTGGAGTTGCCACTGACAGTCCGCTGGTGATCCACTCGTGCTTTTGCTCATCAGTTCTCTGGCACTCTGCCAGCAGTTGCCACTATTTCATCATATATGGTATTTCCCAAATAGCAAAAATATCATATATGGTTGCCGAGGGACCAGTGGAGAACCAACAGGCAAAAAGTCAGCAGACTGCCAGCAGCTTGCTATCAGGGAATTGGCACTAATCCAGAGGATATGCATTGGAAATTTAACAGTATGACACACATTACAATGCAAGAGTGAACCTGAATTTAGGAAATAAGTCTTTGCTTTGTTTAATTTTTTAGCTTAAATGTAAATTTACTGTATTTTGTTGTTGTTTACTTGTTTGTTTTTTGTAAATGTATGTAATGTTATGTAAATTTACTTTTAATTATGTAATGTTCTGTATATTTACTTAAAAAAACAATTCTAGAAAAACAGCTTGAACCAACTTAGGCCTAAACCAGCAAGACTAGCTTAGGCTGGTACAGCCTGGTTCTGTAGGGGAGACATCATACTTTTTGATATCAGAAAACACAATCTGACTGCAGCCCTTTTAGTCTATCAGAACCCCACTGCCCCCATATCGCTGATAAATTGCTTTTCCAAGCAGTTTTAAATTAAATTACATCATTCTTTTTCAATACAGTCCAGCTATATTTAGCCCATCAGTACTCCATTGTCCCTACAATGATTCAGGAAACTGTAGAGAATAAGCATGCAGTATAATCTGAATTTTTTAAAACAAATTCCAGGACATTTTAACATTTTAATACATTTCTAGGTGTTTTCCATGACTGGAAAAGCCACCTCTACAATTCCAAGTTTTCCAGGACGTGTGGGATCCCTAGAGACAGCAGGAGGAGGAGGGAGAGGAGATAGAGGTTTTATGGCTCCTTTGGATAAGGACACCAGCACCACCCAACTCCCTTAGCTCTATCCTCCACCCCTGGGACACCCCCCTCCCCCCAACACACACACACACACACACACACACACACACACACTGTACATACCTACCAGCAGCTGCACCTTGGCATTACAACCCAACAAACACTTCAGATGGTTGGAGACCAGTACAGGTCAAACACACAAGAAGCACAATATCTCTGTTTGTCTATCTTTCTCTCTTTCTCTGACACACTCTTTTTTTTTCTCTCTCTCGTGCACACACACATACACACACACGCACACATACGCTCATGAGGTCAAAGCTCACAGAATTGCTCAGTGTCCTGGAGGAGTTGTTTGAATCTGTGCCCAAAGGCAACAGCAGGCCAGGGCAGAACCATGGACGTAAAGGTGTGTGTTTGTGTGTGTGCGCGTGTGTGTGTGTGTGTGTGTGTGTGTGTGTGTGTGTGTGTGTGTGTGTGTGTGTGTGTGTGTGTGTGTGTGTGCGTGTGTGTGTGTGTGTGTGTGTGCTGGGCAGTCGGGGCGTTGTAAGAGAACAGACATTATTGATGGCACTGGTCGTCCAGCCATTTGCTTGTCCTTGTTTTCTAATTTCCATTTTTATTGTTATTGCAGCTTCTCCTGCCTTGCCACATTGCCTCTCTCTCTCTCTCTCTCTCTCTCTCTCCTTCTCTCTGCCTCTCTCTTTCTTTCACTCTTTCAGGTTGATGGTCCAAGCGGATAAAAAGGTCCAGTTGACGACCGGGCACACGGTGCCATGGGCATTGCCCAATCGCTTGGCAAAAGGGCGCCACGAGCGGTAATTGTTGTTTAATTGTCGGTAAAATGTTTTCCTCTGCAGTTGGTGCAGAAAAAGAAAAAAGAAACAGAGAGAGAGAGAAAAGCAGAGGGACGGAGGGAGGAAGGGACACAGAAGTGGACATAGAGAGAGAGAAAAAAAACATAGAGCCAGAGAGAAGAGAGGGGGTGCTATCAGGCACAAATAACATGCAGATGGATAAGTGTGTGTGTGTGTGTGTGTGTGTGTGTGTGTGTGTCAGGTACAAATAAGACACAGATAGGCAATGCATGTTTTTCTAATCCCAATTTTCAATGTGTCTGCACTGCGCCACATAGAGGTCACCAAAACTGCACCAAAATATAGTTCGCTTGCAAACATGTCTTTAGAATCCAGACATGAAAGTGGCTGTTAGCTGCCAGTCCTGTCGACTTAGTGCTTCCTCATCATATTGTGTTTGTGTACAGGTGGGCTGTTTGGTGAGGACTGCTGGGTAGCCACGTGTGGTGCTGTTGTGTGCAGAGAAAAAAATACAGCAAAGTGCTCTTTAAACAAAAGCACACAAGGCAACCTCCCGTTTAGTCGCTTGAGGCTTAAGGAATTATGGCGCACCCATCTACATGCAAATTGGCCATCATGCTGTGGTGGAGAGATGGAGAGCATTCTCTCTCTTTCTCCCTCTCTCTCCCTCTTTCCCCTCTCTCTCTCTCCTTTCTGTTCTGATTTTCTTTCATCTCTTTTTCACCTTTGTGTCTGTTTCTGTCTTTTTTTCTCAACATGATGCTCCCTCTCTCTTTCCTTGTAATTTTCTCTGTCTCTCGCTATCCTTCTTTCTAAACTGTCATCTTTAGCTCCTTTTATTTATGTATCTCTCTCTCTCTCTCTCTCTCTCTCTCTCTCTCTCCCTCTCTTCTTCCATCCAGGCAGCGGCGAGGCCCCCTAGGGAGCGTGTGATCTCAAGAGCACTTCCTGAAGAATTAATGACTTCTAATGTACCAGTTAATGCAGAAAAAGCTCAACATCCATCATAACTGACAATTTAATGGCGCTTTCCTAGACGGGGTGGGTAAGTGTGTGTGTGTGTGTGTGTGTGTGTGTGTGTGTGTGTGTGTGTGTGCGTGTGTGTGTGTGTATGTGTATGTATGTGTCGAGGGGGGGTTGTGTGTGTGTGTATCGCATGGGATATGTGTGTGTGTGTGTGTGTGTTTGCTGGGGGTGGGGGTCATAGGTGGTGTTTTGGCTGGTATCATCTATGTCTGCATCTTCTGTGGTCTCTCCCACTCCCCACTTATCTTGTTTCATTGATTCGTTCATTCTGTCTGTCTGTGTTTATTCTAGTGAGTGGCACAGGCGTGATGTTGTTGTTACGCAGAGCCAAGATGCATTTATTGTAAAGAAGGTGATATTATTTCAGAGAGCACGCTTCCTTCCTTTGTGTGATTTCATCTTTGTTTGTCTGTAATGTGCTTACCACACACACACACACACACACACACACACACATGCATGTGCACACATAAACACCATCACAAGCATGCACACACACCCACATGTGCACACTCACTACCTCTCAAACACATCGTTATATTATGTTTTTAATATTGACATGTGGTGGGAAGATAGGTGTGTGTGCGTGTGCGTTTGTGTGTGTCTATTTGATATTGGGCTGCCTTGTAATAAGTGAGATCACACACTTGAACATATACAGTACAAATACACACGCAAAGATTTGCCTAGTGGGGGCACAGACTCTGTCTCCACTCCCCATGCACCATACCATACTGGAGACAAGTGACGGGAACATTCCACATCCCGCATCCAGCAGAGAGCTTAGATCTACATGGGAG
Source organism: Tenualosa ilisha (assembly GCA_015244755.2). NCBI lineage: Eukaryota > Metazoa > Chordata > Actinopteri > Clupeiformes > Clupeidae > Tenualosa > Tenualosa ilisha. Next base: position 106,482 of record PYXC01000092.1, on the reverse strand, counting down.
ACATGTGAAAAATAAACACATGCCTCATGGTGTAACAGTTACATTTATTAGCCTACCCTGGACTCCACACTCACTCACGTCACTGTACTCAACAACTGTGTACAGAGTGCTATATGCCAGAGTGCTATATGCCAGAGTGCTATATGCCAGAGTGCTATATGCTATGTGCTGTAAGACATAAAGGACAAAAAGAAATGCTTACTTAGCAATCGCTTTTATCGAAAGCAACATAGAATAAAGAGACCACATTATAAACAAAACAATTTGGCTAAAATTTAACAACGTATCTAACAATTGATAATATAGAAATAAGAACTAAATGATACAAAAATAACAAAGGAATGTAAGAAACTTATAGGTTTGTGACGCTCTCGTCAGTAGTGTTATTCCAGCTGAGGTAATGGTTGTCTGAAAGATGTGGCCCTGGTGCATCTAAGATGATGTTTGGCTGTTAGGCAGGATAATGTGGCTTTAAAGTAATCTGACATAATGTGAGAGGGAATTGGCAAATCGATGGCACATTTCATTACCCGTGGTGGTGCTCGGGTCCCTTGAAGCCGCCTTTTCCGTGTCAGAACACTTTCATAACACGATGCTCAGTGCATGCTTCATGATGCTCAGTGCATGCTTGGTGTGCACACACATGCTCACACACACACATGCACACAGACACACACGCACACAAATACATACACACGTGCTATATATATATATATACCTATTATATACCTATATCAAATGTTGCTCGAGGATTTACAGAATATTTTGTTCCTGCTGGTGTAACAGTAGTTTTTTTTTTGGTTGTTGTTGTTTTGTTGTTTTTGTTTGTTTTTTGGCAAGTTGAATTGCTAACACAAAGCATTCTTTAGCACAACATAAATTCAACTCACAATTAAATGTTTACATATTGGTTCTAAAAGCAAATGCGCACACACTCAAATACTGATCTGCATATACATGCAGTCACACACGCACACATACACACGCTTGCATACACACACACACACACACACACACACGCACACACACACAGTGAGAGAGAGAGAAAAGCATGGAGCATTCAGCATGGATTTTCTGTCAGAGTGGCCTGTGGTGCCTGAGACGAGGGGGGAGCCAGTGGGATTAGACAGCCTGTGCTTGGAGAGGCAGTTTCACACACCACACACACACACACACACACACACACACACACTGAAGAGAGAGTCTGTGCTTGGAGAGGCAGTTTCGCCGCTCTGCAAGAAAAGCAAAACATCTGAACAAAACTGTCAAGACCCATGCTCCAAAACAACAACAATCTCTCACTTTCTCTGTCACATTCAACACACACACACACACACACACACACACACACACACACACACACACACACACACTCACACACACATTTGTGCAGACCCGGCATGCACACGCATACACACACCAAACTGAGATTCAGGAGAGGGCATTATACGGAATCTAAACAGGAGTGGCAAAGCACCTTGCTGAGATGGCCGACTCTTCTTCTCAAAGGTTCTCTCAAGTGGGTGTTTTTTGAGAATCAGAAGAGTGTGAGACAAAGTGTGTGTATGTGTGTGTGTGTGTGTGTGTGTGTGTGTGTGTGTGTGCGTGAGTGTGTGTATGTATAACTGGCAAAGGATCTCTTGATCTCCTGAGAGCGTGATACTCCCGCGGTAGAGTGTGGGCGCCACAGAGAAGACACACTGCCTGATGACATGCGGCAACTGGGGTTCTGCCTTAACCGGTGCTGTCGTCATGCCAACAGTAGCATGGTGCTTCTTCCCTTTCTACCTTCCAGTCCCCCTTTCTTTCTTTCTTTCTTTCATTCTCTCTCTCTCTCTCTCTGAACATGCTTGTAAGCTGCACTTTATCAATATAGGAGCACATAGATAGAGTACTTCAGTTAAAGTAGGTCATGTCCCACAACCTCCCAGGTAGGTGTGGGAGTGTGCCATGGAGGAAGAGAAAATCAACAAATAAGCTTTTTTGCATGTGAACGCAGTGCACCGTTAGAAGAAGACCTTCACTTCTTGCTGTTTTTCCCTAGACATTTACGAATAGTGTCAGCATGTTTGTGACAAGCATGTCACCATGCCCACTATACTCAAACCCACCAGAGAAGTAGTAAAGAGCTACTGCACCTTGCAGATTTAGTAGCATCCTTGGTAAAGCAGAGGAAAAACGAGCTTAAAAACAACAACAATAATCATCATCATCATCATCATCATCATCATCATGTGAAGGTAAATATTGAATGTATAATCCGAAGTAAATGTTGTTAACTGAAAAGGAATCGTTAAGTATTTGCATCAGTGACACTGCAGACACTGCATATCATTTGAATGATATGAATGGTATAGTTCAATAAAATCTATTAAGCGACAATTTAACAATTTGCCAAATTGTTAAATTTTACAATTCAGCAAAATCAGTTTTCTAACCTTGGGCAAGATCTTCAAAAACATTGACGAGTCTGTTCAACCCTTCCTTGTGCCTTGTTCCTCTGTAGCCATAGTTTATGCACCTTGTTTATTTACATATTTTACTCTTTGCCTTTCGATTAGTGTTCTTTCTCTTTCTGAGTTTTTGCAGGTTGGTAGACTTTTGCCTTTGCCCACTATCTACAGTCAGTTATTGGCCTGAGAGGTAAATGTCACCTTGGTGCTGTAGGGGTCGCCAAAATCACCACGTCGAGATGAGCCATCGCTTCTTCCGCTCAGTTCAGCTGCAGGGCAGACATCACCACAGTGCCCACAACCACAACACCAGTATTACACCCAGTTATTGTTCGAACTCCAGTTAGTTATGAGACAAATGAAAGCAGAGCACCCACATTCCAAGTCTTACAGCCAGCTGTGTGAATTCTGGTCATCATCCTAGGGTACCGCAGCACACAGCTGGTCTGTGGCCACCCAGTTTGCTTAATAAGGGGAATAAAACATGTATGTTTTTTTTTTCTCCTTCAATCTTTTACCACCTTGTCTCTATCTTTTTCTTTCACTTTCTTTCTGTTCCCCTCGCTTAGTTTATCCTCTCTTGCTCCCCCTTTCTTTCCTTCTCTTTCTTTTTCAATCCATCCCTCTTCTCTTTCTCTCGCTCTCTCTCTCTCTCCATCTCTCGTTTTCCAGGCTCCCTGATGATTGCTGAAAGAGCAGACACTTGTGCCTAAGGGCTAAAGGAGCGTGCCAGAGCTGCTCGCGCTCTCCAATACTCCATTGTGCCTCAGCAGTGGCAGCCCACACAGTCTCACTCTTTATTAATTCTCTTCCTCCTCCTCCTCCTCCTCTTTCCTCTTTCTCTCACTTCTCTCCCTCTCGTTCCCTTACACTCCCTCTTCTCTCCATCTTCTCTTTCACTTTTATTCCCTCTTTTCTCTCTTTCTGTCCATCTAGCTAATTCTCTCTCTCTCTCTCTCTCTGTCTTTCTTTCTTTCTTTCTTTCTCTCTCTCTCTCTCTCTCTTGTTTGTGGCTGGGCCTTCTCCCTGCAGCCAAATGACCTGGCATGGGCTAGCTAGCGCTCGCTCTCCCCGGACTAGCTCTTTAGCCCAGCCTAATAGGCCTGTTTAATGGATGTCTTCAGTGGCCTGCACTAGCGTGGGTGTGGAAATGACCCAAAGCTCTCCTACCACCTTGCCCACATCCACCACACACACCGCACACCACACACACACACACACACACACACACACACACACACACACACACATACACACACAAACGCATGCAAACACATTACATATTTCATTATCCACACACAGAGAGACACAAACAAGCACACAAATGCACCACAGAGAGAGAGAGAGAGAGAGAGAGACAAATACAGTCACACACACATACACACACAGAGATGAGTGTGCAGAACCAGCAAGCGATTTAGCCACCATCTGCAGCACAATCAATGAGCCTGGCTCATTTACGTCTGACACCTACTGCCCGGGCACTGATCTAAACACTAACTGCCAGCACACTCTCCAGCCCCGACCCGTGTCCCACGTCTAGCCGCATGTCTTGGTGATCAGCACAAAGGCTGCTGAGGCAGAAGGGGGATGCAGTAGACTGCTGCTGCTGAGCTGAGCCCAGTCTGAGTGGAGCTGAGCTAAGGCAGCCAGAGCCGTCTCAGGCTTCTCTCCGACATGAGCAATCAAGCACTGATCGAATCCATCCACATAGGCTGGGACGATCTGTGTTTTTGACTGATAATTCATCAGCTGATTTGGCAGACATGCACACACTCACACACACTTCACCACATACAGGTAAACACACAAACACAGATACACACACATATACTTACAATCCACCACACACACAAACACACACACACACACACACACACACACACACACACACCACACACACACACACACACACACAAACAGAAATAATAGCAGAATTAAATGCAGGCAGACAGATAGAGACAGACAGGCAGATGGACAGACAGAGAGACAAACAGGAAGAGAGATAAGGTTCAGTTCAGTCACCTGCTAGTTCCGTCCCCATGATGCAACACTGAGATAGTGCATGACTGGTGAATAGGATGGAGTCAATCTGCTCCGGCTGAGTGCTGAGGCAGCTTCCATCCTGTCCCTCATGATTCCATCTGCTATCCCCTCACCTCTTGCCTCGCTTTTAGCATGTTCCCTAGACTCTCTCTCTCTCTCTATCTCTTTTTTAGCGTCCTCTTCTATCCCTTTGTCCTCTCTCTCTCTTTCTCTTGCTCTCTCTTTCTCTCTCACCATCTCTTTCTCTGTCTCTCTTTCCCTCTCTGTCAAGGCTCAGCAGTTGCTAAATTATAAGCTAATTAGCAAGCACAAGGTCAGCTTGACATGAGCACACACGTATGCACAAGCATGCAGGCACACACACCAACACACACACACACACACACACACACACACATACACACACACGTACACACTCAGACACACACACACAAACACACAAGCACACACACACACACACACACTCACAAGCACACACACAGACACACATGTGCAGTGTCATCTTTCCACTGCCTTCTGTCCATCCTCTGATCCCCCCCCCCCCCCCCCTTAACCCCTCACGCTCCGCATTCATCATGCATGCAAGAACACGCCGACCCTGACCCTCCCGGCAGGAAGGGGTCAAGGAAGCCTCTCCTCCGAGAGGATAACGGATCCGCTGGAGGGGGACCCAGGGCGGGCAGGGGTCTTGACCCCTGATTGAGAACACTGAGGTTTGCTTGCATAATTCATGAGCTGGAAGGGAGAGGAGCAGAAAGAGCAGCAGCAGCAGCAGCAGCAGCAGTAAGCGTGGCTCTCTGCTCTCTCTCTTCTCTCTCTCTCTCTCGTTGCGGTCACGCCTGCTTACACAGCGCTGCACAGCACAACAGAGCACAGCACAGAGTGCAAAAGAGTGTGAGTGTGTGTGTGTGAGTGATGTGTGTGTGTGTGTGTGTGTGTGTATATGCATACATGCTGGGGAGGGGTTGAGTGTGAGTGTGTGTTTGTGTGTGTGTGGGGGGGGGGTTGGCTGGGTGGGGCAAAGACAGGCTTAAATGCATCAAGTCAGCTTTTATGTGGATGCTTTGGAATCGATAACGGCTCCTGTTTCTCTCCCCCTCATTTGGCTGTCCTCTTCCTTTCTTTCTCTCTCTCTCTCTTTTTTTCTCTCTCTCTCTCTCTCTTTCTGTCTCTCTCTGTCAGTTTGGTCTGGTTCTTCATGGATTTCCTTTCCTTTCTCTCCTTCCTCTGTCCTATTTAGTTTCTTCTTTTCTGGTTCACATCCATTTATATCCTTTTATCTGCTTTCCATCTCCTGCACACGTTTATTTTTCCGCTCCTTCCATCTGTCCGTCTGACTCTGTGTCTGCTCCTGCCTTTTCAGTTCCTCTCCTCCTCATATCCTCTCAGTGTCACTCTCTCCATCCCTTTCTCTCTGTCACTTCTTTCTCTTTTCTCCTCCTTGTCCTCCTCTCGGCCTCCCTGTGCCTCCCTTACTCGCGCCAGTTGATGTAGCATGCAGTAGGGGTGTGAGTGCATGACTATTCCTGGCAGAGATGTGACAGAGCACCAAATGTTCTATTATTTTGACTTGCTGCGTGCGTGTGTGTGCATGTGCGTGTGGGTGTGCGCGCGTGCGTGTGTGTGCATGCGTGTGTGTGTGTGTGTGTGTGTGTATGAAAGGAATGGACAAAGAGAGAGAGAGAGAGAGAGAGAAAGATAGGTGTGCTTTCTCTTCCTATTCATTGTTTCTTCTCTTTGTTTTTTCTCAAATAGATATGGTGTGGTGTGGTGATGGTGCAACTGTGTGTGTGCATGTACGAAAAGGTTGGAGAAAGAGAAAGAGAGAGAAAGAGAGAGAGATAGAGAGAGAGAGAAAAAGCTGTGTTGCGCAAACCAAGATGTGTTCAAGGCAGGCAGGCAGGCACCCAGGCAAGCAGGCAGACAGGAGGACGGCAGATCAACCTTGAACTGTCGCAGGTCCCTGAAGGAGTGGGAGGCGAGGAACACACTAACACAAGTGGAGCCGCTTAGAGCGAGGGAACGACAGAAAGAGATAAAGCGGAACGATAGAGAGCATGAACACACAGAGAGAGAAACAGACAGAGAGAATGAGAAAGCCTGAGTAAAAGACAGAGAAAGAAGAGGAAAGGGGGGAAGACAGAGAGAGAGAGAGGGAGTGAGACACAGAGAAAGAAAAAAAGAAAGAGAGAGCATGACAAAGCAGTGAGTAGGGGGGCATACATAACACTACCCCAGGAGGGAAGAGAAATAGAGAGGAAGACTGACAAATGGAGGGAGAGGAGATGACAGTGAAAGAGACTGGGAAGGGAGTAGAAAGAATGAAGAGATAGAGAGAAAGACAGGAGGAAAGAGAGAGAGGTTGACAATGAACTGCTCTAGCTTAAAACCTCTGTGGATGATTCCTGTGGTGTTGACTGAGCTGGAAGGAGGGATGGAGAGAAAGAGGGACAGAGGGAGGGAGATGAACTACAGCAAGAGAGACTAGGAAAAGGAGAGAAAGAGAGAACGAGAAGACTGTATGAGGAAGGAAAAGAGAATACAAGATCAACGCCACTGAGAGAGAGGGTAACAGAGAACCAGAGAGAATGACAGAGGTAGAGAAAGAGAGAGAGAGAGAGAGCGAAGGAAGGAGGGAGAGAGTCACTGGCTCATGTGGCTGTGTCTCAGTGGGGCATTGCACCTCTAGTGGTGCCAGTGTCTCTCAGCTTCATGAGCTCACCACAGAAAGCACAGTTTGTGAATGTCTCCTTTTTTCAAGCTGAGAAGATAACCAAAGGTGGAGGCGTAAGGGAGAAAGAGGGAGAGCAGGAAAGTAAGAAAGAAAGAAAAAAAAGAAAGAGTGCCCTCGTTTAGCTGCTCTGCTGGAAACCTCTTTGCTTGTAAACAAGTAACCATACTTAAGCTATGCTAATTTTAATACTCTTCATTAACATTTACAGCCCTTAATTTTGACATTTTGCTCTCGCTGGCCAGAGAAGTGTTTCCCTTTTATTAGGACACCCTGTTTTTAGAGGCAAGATAGTGGCCCACAGGCATGTGACATTTTACATCTTTATTTCTGTTTTGGTAGCTTCAAACATCTGGCTCTTCAACATGTATTTATCTGGCTAAATTCTGGCATTTTGCCTGCCTGTTAATATTCCACTGTTACTTAACAAAAGCAGAAAAATAAAAAGACAAATTGCAGCATGATGTTCAAAGCAGAGCTTTAACAACACCAGCAGTCTGCAGTTGTGATGTGTTTTTTTTTTTTTTTTTTTTTCTAAAGGATTTTTTTTATGTCAGGGGCTCAGCTGCTGACAGTACACACTGGAAGTTGTCCTTCTTTTCACCTTCACTATGTAAAAAGAGCACAAAAAAGTTGTTGGGATAATGAGCTCAGATCAACATTAGCCATTATTAAAAAAAAATCTTTTCTCGCTTGTCATATATGATAAGTCTCCACTGTGGATCTAAAACACATGCTCTGGAAAGCTATGTATATTAGACTTGGCAAACACAGCTATCAAAAGTGACCTCAAGCCTTTAAAATGACAGTGGAAACATATTGGAAATGGAATTATGGGCTGTCAGGGAAGGGTGGCAACCCTTGACTTGACTGACACTGAAGCAGTTTCAGATCCATTCTGGCCCCAGTGGAGCTGCTTCGGGCCAGATCCAGCCCAGATGTGGCCCAGAATCAGGCTGTCATCTGCGGAAGTTATTTTTCATTCCCTTGGGGCATCAGTGGCCTTTTGCTGCTGCGACAATGCAACTAATATTAGAAAATATTAAATCAAGAATTATTTTTTGACATTTAAATGTTATTGCTCCCACAAAGCCATAATGTTTACTTTTTTTTTTACTGCCCCCACCCAAGTCCATCCATACACACGCACACAGACACACACACACACACATACACATATGCAAGAAAACAGAGAGAGAGAGAGTATCTCTCTTTCACAAACACACACACACACACACAAAGAAAAACCCAGAGAGAGAGAGATAGTCACACACACACACACACACACACACATATGCAAAAAACCCAGAGAGAGAGAGATAGTCTCTCTTCTCTCTCACAAACACACACACGAACACACACACACACACACACACACTCAAACTATCCCCACACCCCACCCTGACAAATCTCTCCTGCCTTGTTCTTCCCTGCTTTTTATCCCTCCCCTCCTCCCCTCTGCAGCATGAGAAGAGCTCCTTCTTTCCGCTTGATCTCCGGTAGTTCTGTGTTAATCTGTGGAGCACCATGAGAACTGAGAACATGTAGCCATTGGCCTGCTGAATCAGAACACTGCTCCACGTAGGGTCAGAAACATAACGTTCTGTTCCGTGAGGCACCTAGAACATTGGAACATTAGTTGGTGTAGCATCTGGAGTATTGTTCTATGTTCTATGTCACTGTGTTCTATGTTCTATGTCACAAACAAATGTCTGACCATACAAATTATGTAATGGAATTAATCCTTTATATAAGGATCCTATGTGTTAACAGGACTTTTCCATATGAGCTGTAATTCCAAACCTATGTTCCTGATGTCTCCTCCATTTCCTGACTGGCCCTTCATTCATCTGTGGTATCACAATTTCCCACGGCTGTATTAGCTGTATAATACTGAATTGTATATATTGAATATGGAAGTCACCTCCCTGTGTCTCTGTGTCTCTCTATCCTTGAAAGGCAGAGCCAGCAGGAGGCAGATAAGGAATGGGCAGCGCCCTTGCAGCTGTGCTGGGGAGACCCCGCTCCCTGTGGACCAAGCCTGTCAGGCCCATGTCATAAAAAGCCTCATAAAGACATCAATAATTGAGTGGGGACGCTGTACATGCTGAAGACATGCTAAAACTTTTAAAGCCCCTGCCCCTCCTGCCCCTCCCCTCTCTTTTGGGTGCAAACAAGGTGTAGGGAGGGGTGGGGGTGGAGAGGATATGGATCACTGAACAGAGTGTCCTCTCCAGCCTTCCTTTTTAACAGCATCAAAAGCGCTTACTCAGCCACACACACACGGATGCACACACACACACACACACACACACACACACACACACAGCCCAACCCATGACAACTTCTTATCCCCGTTCACAGTTACACTCACACACACACACTCACACACACACACATGCAGGCATCCCTGGGGAGAGTGGATGTCTTCATCAGAGTGGCCCACTGACTGTCACCCCCTCCTTACCTCATCCCCCACCCCGCTGATGTGATGTCGTTACACCACAGATGGGCATATGCGTGTGCAGGGAGCCGCCAAACACACTCTATCTTCCTTCCCAGTCAGGCAAGGCACAGATCACATACAACATAAAGTGTTTTATGGTAAAGAGTACACCACAGAAAGGAGGGGTATATAGTGATTTTCTGAAGCCATTTTTGTTAACTTATTTAACATTTCTTCACACCCCAATCACAGCCAATTAAATAAAACTTTTGATACAAAATTATGTGAAACAGGTCCTGCGCAACCTCGTTCAATCATCCTGAAGATTCTGAAACTAACAAATGGATGGTGATTTATTTCTAGTAAACTGTTAACGGTGTGTAAACAGGATGTAAACTGTTGTGAGGGGGCGTATGTGGCTTTGGAGGTGTGAAGAAAGCGGGTATACCTTTTCTGATTCTGTATTTTCAAAATGTAGCTTGCCTGAAACTTTTTTTTAAGGATTTCATCTCCCCTTGAAGAGAGAATACTGTGTTTTGTAATTGTGACTATCTTCACCAGACTAGGCCTACCAGTAGAAGATTTTATTCCTTTGTATTAGCCATCTAAACTACTGTAAGATAATTAGATTATGTCTTACTGATAAAATGTTTCAAACATAATCTCCAGTCTCATTCATTAGATCATTTTATTCTGTACTGTGCTAGTGATACATATTTCACTTGCCACAGCGAGATTCATCATGTAGAATTTAATTCTGTTAAACAAGTCAATCAATGAATGACTAGATTTGAACAGCTATTTATCAAATATTAGATTTATAATAGTAATGTTGAGGCCTCTCCTCACAGTATTTTCAGCAGGACAGATTCATGACAAAAATCTCATGCGATACTGTTACTGTACATGTTGAGGACGGCCTTGCTGTTGTTTTGTGTTTGTTTTTGTCTCCTTGGTGGTGTCACCATGTCAAAATCTCTTGTGTCATCTCATTCAATTAAGTTTTGCTATCATTAGCACTGATTAGACCATAATTAATATTCCACAGATAATTATCATTTAAATAATCATATAAATGTTGTTTAAGAGGAGTAATACCACAGAACACTCATAGGGTATCCAAGATACACAACACATTGAAAAAAAAAACACCTCTAACATCTATTGTGTGTTTGAAAGGCTTGTCTTAATTACTGCTCAAAGGTATTAAATTTGTGTCCTTGTCAAGATAGCAGTACGGGGCATATTTTCCCATCTCCCATCTCCAGGGAGCCACCACAACTCCAAATAATCATGTGATGCGTATTCAAAGTCAATAAAACAGTCATGAAGCCAGGAGAAATCACACAGAAGAAATCAAAGGTGCAGTGGCAGGGCCTGGGCTCTGATGATTTTAATCTTGTAAACTTCTGTCCTGTTATTTACTGATTACTCAGTGACATAAATACTTTCTACAATGTAAAAAAAAAAAAAGAATTTTGCTGTGTTGATTGGTCAGACCACCTGAACTGTCTCTGGGATACATTAAACTGCAACTGAGGTGCTTCATGTTTGGTTCTGAAACTTCTCATGCTAGCGTTGCTGGTGACGCTCTGCTGTCAAAATTCTACTTGTCAGTGTTACCCTCACCTTAAAGCGGTTATCATTACAACCCTTTATGAGTAAGTGTGAACAGACATGCTTTGAACTATACAATATGTATACGATATAAAACGTTTTCAAACTCTTGCTAATTGATTAATAAAATCAAATTGATTAATACTTGCTTGTGCTTATTTTAAAACACAGGAGGCATTTTCAAAAGCACACCGGTTTCATTAAATAAATCTGACACTCTGTTCATGAGATTAACTGTGTGTTGCAAGTTTCATGTTTCTGGTTTGTGCCTCCTGTAGTCATGCTATTTATTTCATGAAGGTGGAAACGCAGGCTCTCAGTAATGAACTGCAAATGACAGCTAATAGAGTTGCCAGTCATGACGAGCACAGGTAATGGAATGTTATGTCTAGACTGGAGATGCTGCTGGCTGCTGGTGGATGTTGTTATAGGCTGTGGATGTCTCAATAATTGATGCGGCTCTTTCTATCTATACCATGGCGCCCTTCCCATTTGTGTTGTGTGACATCTCTCTCTCTCTCTCTCGCTCTCTCTATCTATCTATCTTTCTCTCTCTCTCTCTCTTTATTTTTGCCCCTCTACTGACCCTGTTGTGTTGTACTTGTATAAATGAACTAATCCTGCCACCCCTCATTTCTGCCTTTCCTTTCTACCATTTTTTTTTTGCTTCTCTCTCTCTCTCTCTCTCTCTCTTTTCTCTTCCATTTCTTTGTCCATGCACCACTCTTCTTATTTTCTCAGCGCTACTTATGTTGTTTTATGAAGCGCTAATGAAAGACCATGCACACACCCACTGCCACCCAGCCTGCCTTAATAGGGGCCAGGCAGATAGCTTCATTACCAGACTTCATGGCTTGACAGGGAGCACTAGGGAGCCAATTTTACATCCACACTGAACCTGTCTGCCTATAGATAGCTAGGCTACCTCCAAATAGTCCACATTGGATTCAGTGGTCTCATTGTTGCAAACACTTTTTTCCAATCATTTTGTGTCTATCTATATCTATCTATCTACATATCTATATCTATCTATTTATCTATCTATCTATCTATCTATCTATCTATATATATATATACAGGGCTTGCCAAGTGTGGCTGCAATCTGCAGAGGGAAAGGAACTTGTGAATGCTCAATTCCATTAAGGGCCACTTAAGCAAAAAGGATATTTATTCATGCATCGTACCTTAAGCAGCATTTTCAAAGACCTTCCTCAACAAAGATGATTAAGTAGCTCCAGCTTGTTAAACTCGAATTCTAATTCTCACAGAATACATTACCACAATCAAGCAGGAAAGTCCTTCACTTGCCTTCAGTAAGTCAGACTTTACAATAAAGCACTACTACGCAAATCACACAATGATCAGAGCCAAAGTACCTGTTTGACCTCACTACATCACCAGCGAAAGATCTGTAGGGAATACCTACTGTTAGACTCAGAACTGAACACTGATCTCAGATCTGTCCACCTTGCTCTGATACTTCCTCTTTGTTTTTATTAACTGATGCTTCTTCATTTTCTGCTCTTTCACATACACTTTGAAAAGAATTTGATTTCAATGAGCCAACTGTGCCAGCCTGGTTGTGCTACACTTTGTTTCGCACAGAGGGTCTGGACACTTGGTTGTGAGAAACAATTGCTTGCTGGAAGAGTTTAAGTTAAAAAGACTGGGTCAGCCCTTTACTGATACCCTGCCTTGACGGACAGCATTCTAGCTCTGCATTTACAAAGCCTCCCTCTGTTTGCTGATTGGATGCAGTAAAAATGCCTCCTGAGACAACAAGCACAATGGGATCAAATCCAGACTAGCACTGTAAGGAGATGATAATCAAGTGGAAATGCATAGGAAGGCGTGGCCAGGCTACAATTGTGCTATAAATGTTAAATAGTATTAGGCCTATACAAAAAATATACAATTGGCGACCGTATGGCGACTGAGACGCATGGATTGCATATCCTCATTAATTTCTGAATGGCATCTGGTGTTTCCTGTCACATATAGCTGATGGTTCACTAGACCCTCTTTTCAGCTGCAGTATTTGAGCAACCTCCTAATGGAGATGACGATGGTGTATAGACTCACTCAAGCTGGGCTACCTTTCCAACTCTTTGCTCTTTTCTGCTCTTCTGCACCTTTTCTCCAAACCTGCGTGACTCTGTCGCCCATATGTGTGTGGTGGAGCGTAAAAATCCCATCACTAAAGTCAGCAGGGGTCCACTGGTATACCTGCCGCGTGACAGCATCCTGCATCTCCGTGACAACACGTGGCAGACCCGCCTACCTTCAGTCCCCTTTAGTCTAACCCTATCCTGCCCAGTCTGACCTTATTATGCGTGAGATGCATAAGAGGAGGGAAGTTCTGGTACCCACTCATCAGTCTCAGGGGACCAACACAGCAGGTCTGCCACAGGTGGAGATGAGGACTGCGGAGGAGTTAGGGGTCAGATTGAGAGCCTTTAGATCTGTGAGGTGTCGACAAGGTTTCTAAAAGTGCCAGACCATCACAACCACTGCGAGTTAATGTCTGCCTTCAGGTTTATTTCAGAACTGTTACTGTTTTCTAATACTTTCTTGATAATCTCTTTCTAACTGCAAATTTGTTTACATTTTATAAAGTATAAGAATCTGAGTTTATAATTTTATACAATCAGAAAATATCAAAACTATTGACCCACTTTCTCTAGGTCAGGCATTTTATTTTAGAGATAGTTGGCCCTAATACCTCATCATAAAGAGAGAGAGAGAGAGAGAATGATATTTTATGACATCCAATTGTTTGGAATATAAAATGTTTATTCTAATACCCTGATACTGGAGTAGCAGAAGCACCAGTGGAATCATACGGTACCATTTACAATCTTTCCTTATTACAAATCTCATTTCCTTCAGAAATATGTACATCTCTATGAGGAGCCATTACAGATGCAAATTCTGGAAGTTAATACATTGAAAGCCTAAAGTGTGAGAGATAAAATGATACAAACACTCCAGTAAAGCTCATGATTGCTATAAAGCGAAATCAGATACACAAGAAGAATGTGTATGAGAGTTATTCCTTATGATTGGAAGTGGTCTCAGTAGCTGTTTGCTTATATTCTGCTCTTTACTCATCTTGTCATGACTTGTGCCCATAAACAACATTAGCCATCAGTGGGCACAGTATAAGAAAGGCATGACTAAACTCCTCTAAACTTCATTACACTCAGATTGTCAGCAAGAGCCATACAGCATTCAGAGTAGAGAACTCACATATTGACACCCTGAAAGAGAGAGAAAGAAGAGAGCGAGGCAGAGGGAAAAGGGGGTGGGAAAGGAGGCTACAAGCATTGGACATACATTTTTCTCTGCTCTCATTCTTGGCTCTTCCTAATGTGTAAAACATCCTGAGCCTCAGCCTATCCACTCCTTCTTTGAGTGCACATGCATACACACAAACACAGTCACAAACACACACTTACAGAGAGAAAGAGGAAGAGAGAGATTTTCTGTTGTGCCTAACAGTGTCCCTTTGTTGTTCTAGATTCACGGTATAGAACAGCTTCACAAGGCTTACGGAGATCTTATCTAGATAACTTATATGTCATTGCCAGTTACAGTGTTGAATGATGAGCCATCTGCTGTAACATGAATGTTAACCTCTCCTGTTCAATTAAAATAAAGCTGTGGTGGTTCAGCCTAGCATGTGTACACTGGTTTATTTTTGCAATAGGCCTACAGTGTTACATGGGCCCTGCAGCTGTCAAAAAGTTACAGTTAGTCCTTCTGTGACACTCTGTTAGTAAGTTATATGTGCCTATGTGAAGCTAATTTCAAGTAACCTCCTCGTATCATAAGCTGGTGTCTGTCTTGACATGATAAACCTTCATGTAAAGACGTCTTCATTTAACTGATGTTATGAATAGTTTACTCAAGGTCAGAGACTAATATGACAGCAAAGAATAGCTTTGTCAGAGCGTCATTAAATTGTTTAACTTTGAGTGTCACATCTCATTTCAACGTCTTAATTCAGCGTATTTCATTACGCTGTTGCAATATCGAGGAGGAGCTTCTAAAAGGTATAAAAAGCAGGCAGAACCGCGACGAATGACACAGGACAAACATCCCAGTTTTCTCTAGAGGGCAGTGAAAATAATCAGGCATCATTGGGTCAAAACATTTATTAGTATTATAGCCTACATCTATCTGCCAAACAAATTAGAGATTTTCATATTAAGGCTCAATTTTATGCTTATTCCTTAGCCCAGTTAGTTATCGTTAATCCTAAACGTTAGAGTTTTTGAACCCTACAATGTTGGGGGAATGTTGTGAGTTTGACAACCTACAGTTAATGCTCTCTGAACATTATGTTCTCTGAAAATGTTCTTAAGATAACAATAGAAAAACCAGGAGCCAGCATTATCTAACGATTTTGTAACATTCCTTGTTAGCCTGTTTCCTGTTTCAATCATTACGGTGGCTTGGAGGGACGAATGAAACAAAAACGCATGTCCTGCTTTTGCACAGATTAGGCTACTCCTGAATGGGTTGTCCAGGATAGAAAATGCAACTGGACTTGACAGAGGACAAGTATAAGTTTGTAGTGAAAAATATTAGCATATTAGCATTTTTTGTAAATTATGTTTAATTCAAGTTTTATTCTGCCTGGTGCTGCCCCACTAAATGTCAGTGCAACTTGCCATAGGCCCAACATTTTCACAATAAGGTGTTGTACACCTGCCGGACATTGCTGCTACGTTGCATCCCGCTTTCAGATATTATCATGTCTAATGGAATATTCCCTTAACAAACCCTCTGGCCAGGATTACTTTAACCAGTGGACTGAATATGAGAGGGAAACCCTGTTGCTGTCCCTCAATTTGTTGCATTATTAAAAACGTTAAAACGATAGCCTATTTGCATCTCTTGGTGATAAGAAACACAGAGAAAAAAAAACAACGAGAACAAGTGACAAACATAGAGAAACTCATGGGGATTGTTGGTAGCCTGCAATACTTGTGTATCCTGATTGTTATTTCGTAGTCAGTTGCCCATTTCAAAATCTGCTGTTGTCGGACAAGGAGGGCAGAGCTTGCCTATTCATTGAAGTGTTTACCTACAATATGGTTACTTTTTTTTTTTTTTAAATTAATGAAGGCAGCAAGGGCATAAACAGCTGAAATTCTCAGCAATTTATCTCCAGTTATGTGCCACTTGTTCAGTCCAGGCAAAGGTGAGTGAAGAGCTAATTTCTCAAAGATCAGCTTATTATGTTTGTGTAACTTTCTCATCCCACTTTATATCCAACTCATTCCTGTTCCATTTTGGGGCACACAGCTTGGACAGCCTGCTAATGACCTTCTAGAAAATATATTTCAACAAATAAAATACAACCACTTTATAAGTAAACTCATTTGGCAATGCAAATAGTGATGGCGCATCCCCAGTTGGGTATCCCCAGCACCTGGTGTTCGAATCTTGAAACATGCCATATTTGGCGCATATTTTCTGATACCAACAAATCACTCTTCCAGACTCTAATGTAGTGTCTGTGATCCAAGCTAGCGAGCTAACAAACTTGCCCATTCAACACAAAGGCAGCAGCTAAGGCATGATGTGCTAACTACAAGCTAACAGTTTCTGAACTTCACTTGTAACTAAACTTTATTTTGCTCTGCCCACTTAAGCTAATGTCAGTAATGTCATCCAAGTGGTCGTCATTCAGTGAAATAACACTCCTAAACATTACATTAGCTAGTTCGCTAGCATTAGCTCGATAACAACTAGTGGTGAGTGGTAGCTGCCAGACCTGAAATAAGGTTAATTTTCTAACAGTAACATCTTAAACTATTAGGTTTGAAATGATCAGAGATACTTGTGGATTATGACAGATAATTACAAAAAACACTCCAGAAAGACATAATGACCAATTTATTGGTAATTCTACATGTGTCTCATTCACTTCAATGCAAAGAGGCTGGATTCTGGTCTGCATGAAGGGGGATTGCCGCCCCTCTCCCTTGCAAAAATAGAACCCAGAACTAAAAGAACATTGCCGCTTCTCACTCAGCTTCAACGCTCTCTGGTAATATGTCTGAAGCCCCTTCTCCCTGCCATGAACCACATTCTAGCATCTTCATCCTCAACCAGGACAAAGTCATAGAAACCCACTTCCTTGCCAAACTAAAGTACATGAGATGAGTAGTTCTTTAAGGAGACTAGCACACGTTGTGTGAGGTGCAAAAGTCCTGGAGGGTGGGCAGGGGAATCTAATGAATCTTTCAGCTGTCCTGGCTGTTCTCTGCAGCTTGTTCCTGTCCTGTTTTGTGCCTGCTCGGAACCAGACTGTGATAGAACTGCACAGGACAAATTCAGTGACTAGGATGCAGAACTGGGTCAGCAGCTCCTGTGGCAGACAGTGTACTGCTTCAGTTGCCTCAGAATTATGCTAGGCCTTTTTTAAAGAATTAAGTTAGGACTGTGTTGGTCGCTTTGAGGATGAAGTTAGAATTGGACTCCATTTTCAGGCATGTGATGGAACATGAAGGTCTCTACAGCTGCCACAAGAATGTTGGGCACTATGATAGTGAACAGTACTGTGGAGTCCACCATCATCTCATTCTCCACCATCTAGTTATGACCTAAAGCCTATATCCAGACTCGATGCCATTTTATATGAAGAGAGCACCACATGCTTCCTGTAAAACATCTAAGGAAACAACCAACTTTCACTAAATGGCAACCAGTGACAATTTCATGTAAATGTGAAAAAGTGTTATGACTTATTCATCCCAGTTTATCTTTATTGCACTCTGGAAGTGCAACAGAATGAACAGCTTCCAGGACGTCAGTATAGATCAGGACAAAACAGGACAAAGAATACTATTTGTTAGATGTGTCACGGCTAATGCATATAATTTTGCTTATGTGCTACAGGTGTGCTGATTTGTTGACTGTATTTTCTGAGTGGTCTGTGTGAATTTAGACTCTTGTTGACGCCTCTGGCTAGGTCTCTATTGAAAATGAGGGCTGGTTCTCAATTGATTACCTGGTAAAATAAAGGTAAAAGAGCATCCATGCCCGGTGCAGAGAGAGAGAACAGGGTTGTGTTGTGCCCTGGGGTCTTAACTTGAAGTCAGAAGTGTTATGGAGATAGTAGGGAACAGTGCTGGATTCCTGCACTTGTGTTTTCAATCCAGGCACTCCATTCTACCACAAAAGTGACATGTATTACCCCCGGGGTACAGCATAATGTAGCACAACCTCCATCACCAAACACACACACACACACACACACACACACATGCCCTCTATCTCTCTGTCTCTCTGTCTCTCTCATTCTTACACACACACACAAACATTATACACAAAGACAAACAATTGAGTGGGTGCCTGTTCATTTTCTTAATTGAAAGATGTGAAACGAAGCCAGATTTGAGTCATCACTCTGTTCTCCCGAGAACTTCTATCAATGGGTGGCCAGCTTGGGCTTGCCAGTCTGGTAAAGTTTGTTTTGACCCCCCCAGAGGAGTCTCCTCTTATGTAAGTAAAACTTGCACACGCACACACACACATATACAGACACACATAAAGACATCGTCAGAGGACATCATCAAATGTCTGTATAAGGACAAAGTATCAAGCAAGCCTTGCAGTGAGTTTAATCAATAAATGTACCCACTTTTTTGCAAAATAGCAAAGCAAGATACCCATTCCTCCAGAATCTGTTGAGCTTAAAGATAGAGGTATACAGGGAGAACTAGGTGAAATTATAACGACATGAAGCTAAGCAGGAGGGGAGAGAGAAGAGAATTTTTTGTTTGTTTGTTTGTTTGTTTTCCAAGGGTGTTATCAAGCTCACTCGGTAATGCTGATGGGTTGCCAGATGCTTAAGCTGGAAGGAAGGTAGGTAGATCAGTATATGATGTGCTGGGCATAGGGTTAGTTATGTGGTCGACATTGTAACTGTCCATCCAATCAATCAATCAATCAATCAATCAATAAATAAATAGTTTGGTTTGAAGTTTTCTATTGGAGACCTTTGATCTATTGCTGATGGAGCATCCTGCTTTAGTTCTGGCAGGCCACGTAGTCAAGCCCACTATCAGCTATTATGTCTCCTATTGGTTAATGCTAATCAAGCCCACATCAGCTGTTCACCCCGCTAATCAGCTGTTGTTCGCAAGTGGCTGCTTGCAATTAGGGCGCCTTATTTAACCAGTTGCTATTCATCAACTCCCCCACCTTCTCTGCACACTGTTTTGCCTCCTCCTCCCCAGCTCCACAAAAAAAAAGACCAAAAGAATTACTTGAAACAATATCATAATGTTGTCATTGTTGCTTTCTAGGAACAGAAATTGTTACCCTTACAGTTTTTAAATGGGGGCTAATTTACTCTTTGGATGCTGTTGTCCCTCATTGGCTTCCATAGAGGTCATGGAAAAAACGGGAACTTCCTCTGAACAGAGGCATACCACCATATTCAAATTGTTTTGCATTGGAAATAAAGTTGCTTGTATCTGTTGTATTCTTTGTTCTCATTTTTAACTCACTTCAGTGGTCCTGACAGAAATGCATTTCTTCTTACTGTAATTGAGGGGTGGTAGGTTGTGCTTCAGTGTATTGTATGTGGTTGTATATTTCAAGTATGTGTGTACACATGTGAAAGCTTGCATACACCTTGTCTAAAGTATCCTTCTGAATGTTTGCACTTCAGTGCTTGGTTCTGCCCTGTAATTTCTACAGTGCTTTACTACATATCAAACAGTAAAATGCTTTTGATTTTGAAGTAAATAACTGTAGTTGGCATTGCATGCTGGGAATTTTGGTTGACAGTTTTTTAATCTTTTGAAATAGCAGTAAATCACTGCTTTTACTTTAAAAAATACAGCAAGGAACCACTTTTTAATGTTTTTTGATACTCCTGTCTCTCTGTAGCTGGCAATTACAAGCAACTGCTGCAGAAACATTAGCAGCTAATATTCAGCATTAGCAATGATGGGTGAGTGTGTGGTGTATGTCAGTTGGTTTCTACAGTGACTTTTAACGGTGTGCTTTTTCATCTTGTAGGGAACACATTGCTGACTGCAACAAAGTGGATGAAGAGCATTGGGAGGAATATGACCCTTGGTTTAGAGAGGCACATGAGTTTTGTTGAAGCATTATGTTATGAAAATATACATTTCTAATAATAAAAAAATATTGATATTTTAATTTGCAAATAGTTTCAGTAATCATTATTAATACACAATAAATCAATGAATAATAATAATAATAATATTTATTAATGTTAGAAAATTATTAAATATAACTTCGAATTGTACAGTACTGTTAGTGTACAATACAATACAATAGCATTACTATATATTTAATTTCAATTATATTTATACAGTGCCTTTTACAACAGCATTGTCTCATGGCACTTTACAGCTAGGAGCCCCTCAAGAGCAACAGGGGCAGGAAAAAACTGGTAGTAGGAAAAATCCTTGGCAGATCTTCTGCTCAAGGGGTCAACCCAACTGCTAGGGGCCATACAGGAAAAGCACAGCAGTGGTTATCATGACAGACTACAATTTGTCCATGATTGTCTGAATTGCTGCTGTGTTTCCACTGTTGCCAGTTAGTTACTTTAAAAAAGCTTATAAAAGTCTAACAGAGCATGTAAGCTTTCTTCATCAGATATGTCATCATGACCACATAGCTGCTGGCGTTTGTCTCAAAGTAAGTGAGAGTAATGCTGATGGAGGTGCCCTTTCCACACAACCTTCATAAAGCATGCCAGGGCCCTCTCAGTTTCCCTGTGCTGGGGAAAGCATAGCGACTTCCATATTGACTTCTACTGAAGAAAAGAGGAGCCTGAAGACCAGCCAAGCATAGAAACAAAAAAAAATGTATGTATATATATATATATATATATATATATATAAAAACAAACATATTGTCTTTGAAGTGGTGTCTCTTTTGGAGAATTAAAGATTAATTGCCAATTTCCCTGCAGTTTTCACCATTGATTAATTACAGTGCTTCAAATTGACAAACTCGGAAGATTAATGCGCTCAGATTTGCCCCCATAAATTATTATTGATTTTGATCTGTTGGGAAGGAGAAGAGAGAAGGAAGCGAATGTGTGGAAGCAGAAAGACAAAGAGAGGGAGAATAAGAGAACTTAGAAGGAGGGGAAAAAGAACCAACACTATCTGTTCACCACAGAAGTGTAGTGTATGTACTAAGAAAGAGCTGTTTGTGCACATTACAGTTTTTCACAATTGCTAAAACACATTTCCTGAAAATCATTTTCTCAGAACTAGAGAAAAAACTAGATTCACAAAACCCTACATTCTTCTTGCAAAACTGAACAATTACCCCAAAAGTTGTAACTGTGCTTAAAAGTAAACACTTTCGTATATTTTACACACAGACCACTAAAATCTATAACACTACATAGCAGTCATTACACACTACATCGAAAATCAAAAAACAGTGCACCCGGCATATGTAGCTCCTGAAAGGGAAAATTTATTATTTGTAATTTAGTAAATGTAAAATTTGACGTAGAAATAGCTACAGTTTTTCACAATTACTACAACATGTTTTTTGAAACTATCTAAGTTTTTCTTAAAACTGAAGACAAAACAAACTACATTCTCAAAATGCTGGAATCTTGTTACAAAACTAAACAATCACCTGGAAATACTTTTAACTGTGCTCAAAAACT
The DNA here is from genome assembly GCA_015244755.2 of Tenualosa ilisha. Lineage (NCBI taxonomy): Eukaryota > Metazoa > Chordata > Actinopteri > Clupeiformes > Clupeidae > Tenualosa > Tenualosa ilisha. The sequence goes on along the minus strand of PYXC01000092.1, from coordinate 84,499 downwards.
AATGGTCTCAGATCATTCACACAGCAGGCAAAATAAAATTTTGCAGTGCAGTGATTAAACAATACATCAAACAATGGAAAACACAGTGTTCAGGAATATAGTTCCTGGAGGAAAAATGCCACTGGCCAAATAAGCTCAGAGTGCACCCACCCCCTTTCAGCAAAACCAAAGTTTTTTGCATGCTCTGGCCATGCTGAATGTGAATTTGAATTTTACTGTAACTGTGAAAATTGAAAACCATTGTTTTCAAAGCCATTTACAGTAATTCTATTTGTTGGGACAAGTCTCAGAGTATGTTGAATCACATCTAGAGATCATAGGCCTTCAGAAAATATGTAGTTTAACTTTTGTATGAGCACCTGGTTTATTCTTACAGTTTTTTTTTTCAATTGCTAACAAGCATTAACCTATACGTACAATACTTTTTAAAAACAGCAAAACACCTACAACACACATTCGGCAACAGTTTTCTTACATTTTGTTAACAAAACATAGACAATCTACCCAACATTAGCATGTGTTTTCTTTACACAGTGAACATACAGTATACTGACTTTCAAAAGGCTATTCTAAAACTGCTACTTTGGTTCCTTGATTGTGATTGGCTGATTCAGCATTCCAAGCCGTTGTAAATCCAGCTCATACACACAGGTTTGCCCCTTCTTTTCTATATTACTCCTTACATCATTAAGTAATAGTCCATAGCCCTTTTTTTAATGCTCAAACACTAACAGTGATTCTTTTAGTACGATTTTTGAAACTATTACAGTTTTTCACAGTTGCTAAAACACTAAACCCTGCTCTCTAAATCAAATAATCAAATGCCTGAACACTTTTATTGAATTAATCTCATTTTTTTTGTTGTTTTAAGTGGCCTGTGTGGAGCAGAATAGCAGAAACTGATTATTTTTAATACAGTTTCAACTGTTTTGAGGTGATTATTCAGCAAGAAGAATGTAGGGTTTTGTGAATCTTGTCTGAAATTTAAGATTTGTATTAAATGTTTTGCGAAAATGTTGGGAGGTTTCGGGTGTTTTAACAATTGTGAAAAACAGTAACTCAAAACTATAATCTTACTAGCAGTAATTAGACACTACATCTAAAAATGAATAACACTGCACTCAGGAAATGTATCTCCAGAAAGGGAATATTCAATATTTGTAATGCAGTAAATGTAAAATTTGACGAAGAAATATTCAAAACAAAAACCTCGATGCAAACCTTTGGTCCAAACATTACTTCACATAAGGAAATTCATGAAATACATATTGAATGCCACGTCATGACAACTCATGACAACTTCATGACAACAATTTCATGGGGACAGATGACGCCTTATGGGATGCCCTCAAATGTACGATAAAAACAAATAGGGAAAATCTAATATCAAAAAATTAAATATTACAATACAAGCAAAGAATAGGGGAAAACATCACTCCTCCCCTGCATTTCTGGTTTCTGTCCATTGTTGATATAAAACTCATCTCTGATTTCTGACTCTGGCTCTCTGTATTGTGTTATCGAGTGTTATTTTGAGTTGTAGTATTTAAATGGTGGCATTTGTGCTTTAATTGTGTTCACCTTCTGCCTTGTTTGGTTCGCAATATAATTAAGAAGTGCATACACTCTTAAAACACATGTGTTGAAAATAACACAACTTGTGTTGTTTTTTAACACATCTCTATGTCCAGATTGGGACAACAGAACTTTTGTTGGTTTTAACACATTAGGTGTGTTACTATATTCAACACAACTTTTGTGTAACTGTTCACAACAGGTTTTTGTGTTACTTTATGTTCAATCAACATGTATTGTGTAACTCATGTACCTGACCTGTACCTACTAGCATACATTTAGAAAAAAATACAACCAAAGTAAAGATTACAAATTGACATGAATTTTATTAATTAAATCACAACAAATTGCCAATACATGGAATAAATAAATAAATAACTAAATACAATTAATACATTTGCAGCAAGTTAACAATCTGCACATCTGTCTCATATCATTGTTTTTCAAAATAAGTTAGATAAATACTTCACATTCCTTTCTGATAAATAAATACATACATAAATAAATAAATAAATAAATTTGCAGTAAGTTAACAATCTGCACACATCTGTCTCATATCATTGTTTTTCAAAATAAGTTAAAGGTAAATACTTCAGTCCATAAAATGAATTGAAGGGTTATTCATGATGGGCATGTTACCCACATAATGTCACTTAAGCTCAGCTTCAGGGATACGCAGGTAAAAACTAGCTTTTCTGTTGTGGTATGATGATTTACCTTGGTTGGGATCGTGGATCTTAGAATGGCGCCGCCAGCCACATATGAAAAATAAAAATCTGAAAATAAGACAAACCAGAATTGTTTTACATATCCACATTTCAACTGGTAACAACATTTAACGAGCTCTGCTTGGAGCGTATTAAATACCACTGCAAGCATTTCCAACTAATACGATCTCAAATAATCAATAACTTCTATTTACCTCAGCACAAGACAACGGTTGTTAGTTAGCACAACGTCATCTTAGCTAACAATTTACTAACCGAGCTCACGAAGGTTACAATCAAATTCGTCTTAAGTTAATAACAACCTTCTACCTGAGGTCACACGCTATGAATGATAAACTTAAAACTACTGTACCAGTCAAACCTTTACCGTCGAACAAAGTTTATTTTCGCTTGGTTATTGCCCTCCAAGCTAGCTAATGGCCCCTTAGCATACCAGCAAAATGTTTTCAGCATAGTTCTACCATAGATGTCAAGCTATCACTGTAAAACGTATGTATTCATATTAGTGTCTTTGTAAGTAGTGTCACTGAATAACACTTACCTTGAGTTAGAGTAATGAGTTTTCGACCTCTCAGCCCCATCCAATCTTTCCAAAAATCAGGTAACCAACTTTCTCTCCCCTAAAAACGTAAACGTCTAACTTCACCGTTGTTCAGTTATTGACAGGGGCGGAGCCAAAATTTAAAAAGAGAGCTCGCGCTGACAGTGATGCAGATGCTTTGATTGGCCAAACGCAGGTACACATATTTGTGTTGGTTATTTGTGCATTTTTTGTGTTAAACATTTCTGAAATATAACACAACTTTTGTTGAAATTAAACTTACACAAGAGATGTGTTGATTTCCAACACATTCGTTTTAAGAGTGTAATAATGCAAAATGTTTTTAGAGTTTTGCAAAAAGTTTTACAAAATGCACCTACCTAGGTGAAAGAAGTCTGTAGTTTTGCCAAAAAAAGAGATGAATTCAATAATGTGTTCAGGCATTTGAGAATTTGATTCAGAGAATAGGGTTTAGTGTTTTAACAACTGTGAAAAAACTGTAAATCTTGTACCCAATCTATTCACAAAGTCTGCCAAACTAAAAGTCCAATCAGCGCTTTAGACTCAGTTTGAACTTTTGTAACAAAACTGTAAACTGTAAACACAACACACTGCACAGCCCACTTTTTGTAAAACTGTAAACACAGCTCATTGCATAAATTTGTAGCATGCTTGTAGAAAAGCTGTAGGCTACACTTCTGTGCCTTCTACTCACACTATTCCGAGAATCGTCTTCCTGTAAGAAGTGAAGAAATAAGGAGGAAAGGAACAAGAATTGTGAAGTGCAAAAGTGGAGAAAATGTTCCCTCTCTCTTCTACACCAGCCTGAAATACACATAAACATCCACAATTTGCACATTTGGTTACCTGTTCATATGAATGATACTAAGCTACATGTATTACAAAATTATAAGCTACTGAAAACTGACATGCCCTGCACACAAGGTAAGCTGAAGCCAAATGTGTTTTTTTCATTCTTACTGTCAGTGTGCAGTTGGTGCTTTGGGTGCTTATTAATGTTCTGGGTTGTGTCTGCTGTTGTGTACAAAAATACCATTTTGAAAAGAGTGTGGACAGTGTAGCAAAAAGAGTGCAGTAAGTGTTTTTGCAAGTCATTTATGATGTTTTACTAGTTGGGTGGACAGTTATGTGATTTGTGTGTAGAGTTTTGCAAAAATAGCCAAACGTTTCAAAAACTGTGCCTAAAGAAATCAGAAACAATTGTAACATAGGCCCTATGGGGACAGATGAAGCATTTTTGTTTTATGGGGTGCACTCAGACCCTAGTTTTTCCAGAGCCCAAAAGTTTATTTATTGCAATACAGTACTGTGGATGCATTTTGCATGGCCAAAACGAGTCTGGATTTAGCATCTAATGTACAATAATTAAATAAAATATGAGAATTTACAATCAAAAAATAAAATATTACCAAAAAATAAAGAATAGGGAATCAGGGGGAAAAAAAACACTCCTCCCCTGTGCCTCTGGTTTCTATCTGATATGAAACTTCAGCCAGCCTGTTTTAGCTCTGAACTGGCTTATATTGGTTTTGTCACATTTTGTCACACTAGTGTTATCAATTTTGAGCCGTACTGTTTAAATGGTGATATCTGTGTGAAGAATTTGACTCGTAGGGTTCACATCATGATAACTGTGCAATAATTATGTTCAAATTCTGCTGCCTATGATTACCATTATGCATCATAGTGCAGAACCATGATAAATGTGTTGTAGTTGGAAAATGTGTTTTGCAAAACCAGGTCAAAATGATTCATGGTTTTGAGAAACGAGTGACTGATTAGTAAATATGTTTATGTCACTGAGCATTTGGTTCAGAGAATGGAGTTTAACTGTAACAGATCTAATAGGTAACAAGATCACTGCCACTAGTGAGAGAAAATGGGAGAATGAGAATGAGTAAATCAGAGGGGGGGCACAAATAAGAGAGAAGAACGTGAAGAAGAAAAGAAGGGGAAGAGAGAGAGAGAAAGAGATAAGCAGTGATAAGAATGAGAGGGACAAGAGCTATTTTGTCATGCACTGCTTGGCAGTTATTAACCCCACAAAGACATCACCGAAACTCACTGAAACCTCAGTCATTTCACCAAATGAGCTCTATACTCAGTCCACACACACACACACACACACACACACACAAAGCACATACTTTGTCTGCCTTTCATAAGATATGAAATAGTCTTTTTCCTCAGTAACTGTTCCTTTTTCTCATTGCTCTTGCTCAGTTGAAGTCCATTCTCCAGAGCTTCCCTTGAGCAGCTCAACATGCGTGCCCAGGAGACAGCTGTTGGGCTTTATCGTTAAAGGAATACAAAATACAGCAGCGAAGAAGGAACTTTAGACGCATATTAAAAATGTTATAAAAGCACATGGAAAATGACATGCGCAGTATCGCATGACTCACATGCTATAGTTTTGACTTTTGCTTTTTTGAAGGTGTCCGTCTAGGGAGGGAAACAGCAATGGCACATGGAACATGCGCTGTCTCTGTGACATGCCTCAACATGGAAACGTTCCTGACATTGTAAAGGAATCTCCTGAGACCTTCCAAGCATCTGCCCATGCTTCCAGAAGATTCTGCCGTATATATCAAAGGCCAGGATCCCTGATTCAATTACTGATCCATTTTAAAAGGGGACTGTAGCTGAGCGAACCCACGACTGAAGGCTTTGAAGCAGAAAGGAACAAAAGAATCTCGCATTGTGATTCCGACATTCTTCTGTTAGAGAAAAATTACTATCTTATGCCTAATGCATTTGAAAGCCTCCTGTCTAAACTGGTTATTGCTTTGCTGTAACCAACAGAGTGTGTTCATCTTTGCGTCAATGAAAAAAAAACGTGTAAAAGCTTCCTTATGTGTCAGCTGTCAGATTTTTCAGCAGCATTCAGCAGTGACATAAGTTTGCCTTCATGTGACAAAATCCTCACCTTTTTTCACTCGGCTAACACTTATCACAGACACTTAGTCTTAGATAAGGACAAGATGACATTTGCAATCCAGCTGAGCTTCCTCCATGGTCTGCAATTCAGTGCAACACAAAAACTCTATGTACTATGCAAACCAGAACAACACAATAGTAAGGAAAAGGCAAATGGATTAATGTCAACACACACACACACACAGACAGACACACACAGACACACACATTCCATTTTTCTATTATAGTTGTGACCTGTTAAGATAGGAAGTGGGAGTGTATTTTGTGTCCCTACCACAGGTTTCATTTATCCCCGTTAAGCTGTAGGAAATGACCATTGATTTCTTTCCCTCATAGAGTGACACCTGCACCCTCTCAGAGATGACCTACTAAATATAATAAGCTGCTATGTGGCACCTCCCATACGTGCCCTACACTGTCGCCTGTTGGGTTGTGTATATGCACCGTCAATACAGAGCAGATACTAACCCAAAACTGCTGAATATATAGTAATGTTTCTCCAGTTTTATGTGATCACTAAAAAGCCAGTAAATCCATTGATATTTTTATGTAAAATATTTATCTGTCCGTGTGTTAGATTATGTGTGTTATTTCACACACACTGACACTCAGAATAAAGTAAAGGTCATTTCAAAGAGTTGCATTTTAGATCCCTGCTCAGCTATGTATAAATAAACTCCTTAAAATATTCAACAACTGTCAGCAGGAAGGTCATCATTACTAAAGTCCATTTTCAGGCACAGTTTGTGGTTGCAATGGATCTGGAGTGTTTATTTTGGAAAGGAATGACTCTCAAGTTCATTGTCTCAGTAAACACTCAAATCTGAATAATTAATCATTCAATTATCAAGCTCTTTAACCCAGAGATGGGGGATTTATTTTTGTGAATGATCTATTTATGAACACCGCTGTGATGATATGTTTCATCAAACTAATATGGAAAAAATGTCAGGGGAAAATAAATGTCAGATGACAAACAAGATTCATCAAGTCCCCGAAGTTAGAGGTTGATCTCACCTTATAGGACAGAGGCAAAGAGTACTATTTATTTATTTATTTAGGGCTTTATTGTGATAGGATAGTGAGGAGAGGCAGGAAGTGAGAAAAGGAGATGGGATGGGGTTGGAAAATTACCACAGGTCAACCTGGAGACTGGGAGAATTCAAGAACAGTTTCTATTGCTTCTTTTGCTTCAGTTCTTTAGAGAAAAACAAGCTATAGTCAGATAAATACTTGGCTGCGATTGCGTTTGTATCACTGTTTTGTCACATTAGTACAAAACAACAATATTTCACATTATGATGATAGGCAGTCCTTGGAATGAGGGCTGAGGTAAAACAAATTTTTTTCACTTGGAGAGACATTAGCTTTAGAAATCTAACCAAGCCTTTTTGAGCATGGACCTTTGGTGTAAAGCCAACACACATAGAGCAATTCAATGACTCATCCTCCCATTATGGCCCGTTGAGCATCACACAGCTGATTCCAGAACAGATTTGGTCCTCATCTGATGCAGACGTGGTTCAGACTTGGCAGTGGTCCATTTGGCCAGGGTTGGATACGTTTCAGAGTCCACTGCGGTCTGTGATGTGGTCTATTATTAATCCTACTTAGCATCAACTCAGAAGAGAGGTCGACTGTTTTGAAAGGCTTGTGTGCATTGTTTCAATGAGGAGTCAACGGTGCAAATGAGTTTAACATGTACCAACATCAAAATGGAAACAAATAGTAAGGCTGTTGTACTGTAGCTGTCAGTGTGTGGATTCCTATTGTATCATTACAAAGTAATTGCCATGTTACAGAGCTTGTTAACGTGTTGAGGGTATTGCCAAAAACACGCTCTGCCTTTGGTGTGCCAGCCCCCCTTAAAGTCTTCCATGAGGTCTGTTTCGCCTTCACAACAGGTCTATACTCAACGATAATGGCGGTCCCGGAGATCGATGGAAGTCAGATATCTCTTCAGCTCCATCAGCGGACTGCATCCCCTTTTAAAAGCAGCACTTCACTTTCAATAAGCCTTCAAGAGGCCGCCAGCGTCGACACCAGCCTCGGCAGCCTCCAGCCTTCCCGTGGCCCGTTTAGCTCGGTGCCTGGAAATGTTTTTGTAATCTTCTGCGTGTCTGAACCTGTGCCAAGGAACCCATTCTTCTTCCTCTCCTTCATCTGCCCGCCTTCAGCTGCACCCCCTCACCACCACCCCCTCACCACATCCCACGCCCCACCGACCCCATCCACTCAGTGAAAGAACCTGAATTTCCTGTTTTCTCTTCCCCACTCTTTCGTTCTTTCTTCCTTTGTTTACTTATTTATTTATTTTGTCATCAGCAGACACAGCAGGATCGATAGATGTCTCAGGCACACCTGTGGTCTGACGCATATTGGAAATGGGGACGGTGTCCATGGCATGTCTTTAATCAGGCTATTTAGGCCAGGTTATTATTACTGGAAGGTGATGGAGGTCCTGCTAGCCACAGTTGCTGTGAGTCTTTTGTGGATGTGTATATGTGTGTGTGTGTGTGTTCATGAGTGCTTCCATATGTTGGATTATGTATATGTATGTAAGCATGCATGTGTATTTTATATTGTGTGTATGTATGTATGTGTGTGTGTGTGTGTGTGTGTGTGTGTGTTTGTGTGTGTGTGTCGGGGGAGGGGGTGGGGGCAGTGGGTGGGTAGGGATGGGACTGTATTAGGGATGGGAGTTGCACTGTGACATGAGGGTTATTGTGTAAATTCCCAGATGCCTGACATATTTAATTGAGTTTTCATGACCTATTTTCATACAAATTTGTAAAAAAAAGACATTACCCCCCCCACACACACACACAAGTTGATAAACGTTTCTTGTGTCTCTTCAAAAACATAATCAACATCTTGCACTGTGTGAATAACATGCTTTATCAAGATGCCCAAAGACCTACAGAGAAGGGGGATCCTCACTAACCACCTCAACAGTCATCCTCATTGGTTTTCAAAGATACATATATCATTCAGAACTGTGAGTCTTTTCAGTCTTGAGTTTACCATTATGTTTGCAGTAGACACGTTGGGGGAGAAAGGGAGGAAATCAAGAGAATATATACACACACACACACACACACACATACTTGTTTCCACAATGTGTAGTGCACCTCTCCCCACACACACACACACACAACTTAATTTCAAATGACAACCTTGCAATGAAATTTAGGCCTCTTTTGTGTTCAGCCTCCATCATGTTTCTTACTAGGTGTTACATTTCTGATTTCTGCTGCAATCTGCCTTTCGGTGTGTCAGTCTTTTACAAATGCATCTGTTCCCACTGAGAGCTCCTACATGTTAAGAATGAACTTTTCCACATTTCACTGTTAAGGGTTTAACATTTTCCCTGTTAAATACAAGTCTAAAATAACCTATACACACATACAAAGAGGTATTTTCCATGTCGCTATGAAGGCCATTTAAATTCAATTTTTATAAATCTTTTTTTAAAGGAGAAATCCTGTGTAAATCAATCAATGGTCCTGTTGTTTGACATTGGCATCTGCTGTCAGTAGGTATCACAAGATACATGGTAACACGTAGACCAAATAGTGAAACGCCAGCTAACGCTAACTGACAGGGGCACAAGAAAACAAAACGTAAACAAAGTTTCTTGTGCCCCAATTAGTTAGCATAGCACAAATTCAGTCTAAGTTCTCTCATTCTCCTACCGACAGCTCTCAGCAACGTCAAACAACAGGACAATTGATTGATTGTCCATTAAATGTGAATTCAGGTGAAATGGGGACAGTTGCAATTGAGTTAATGTTATCTGATTTGTCCTCACTCAGTTAGAACAGCCAAACTGTCAAAATATTCAAAATCATTTTTGAATATTTTTGAAAATGAAGCAATAGCATTTTGGAACATACATTCATACATACAGACATACATACAGTACATACATACATACATACAAACAGACAGAGCCATGTGGCACCTCTATGACTCCACACACATATAAATCAACAGTAAATGCCTAATTTAAGCATGAAGTCATGTTCATGGCTATGGCATTTTGGTAGCACATTCCATAGTCTGTGCGCACCATGTATGACATCATCTAAGGTTCCATTACACTTCCATTACTGGCACTGTGGGAGTTTGGCCTCTCAGTGCATGATTCATTTTGCATGTGCTGTAATCAATGACATCACCATTTGCTTGCTATGGGAATATGGTCTCAGAATGATGTCAGGTACTGAGAGTCCTGGGAGCTAATGCAGGCATTCTCAGTGAAAGACAAAGGCTAAAGGTCTCACTATTTGAGCAGCCGCTCAAACTTTTCTTTAAGAATAGAACACCTAAGATTTATGCCTTGGCATCTAAATCTAAAAGGTGACACAGAGCTCCTTTAATTCCCAGTCACCAGAAATCTGTTTCATTATATGATATGTCTTATCACCCTACGGTATAAATCTGGAGGTCTGGAGAAGAAATATTGAACTTTTAAACTTATTTCCAACTAACTATATCAGTCCACATCAGTGACCATAGTTTAACACTAGTAGTTATATTTTCCTTAAGGCAAAATTTGATAATTTTCTTCTCTTTTCTCTCAGCTCTGCCCTATGAGGGTTGTCATACATCGGCCTTAAAGCCAAGGTAAAAGTCATACTCAATGCTTGTGATGCTTTTCATTTTTTTTTTTTTACATTTGTTACATTTGTGGTGAAGTTTTTGTTTTATTGTTGTTACCTGGCTGCCAGCCTTTTCCAGCAGTCCAGAACTCTTTACAGCATTCTTTATACACACACACACACATTTTTCAAAATCTTCTAACTGGGAAACTTGTCCTCTCTTAGAAGAGCATTCTCCTTAAGATGTCTTGATCATCTGTACACAAGGGCTAATGAACCGTTTAGATGCTAATGCCTAACTGGCCCGTGTCTGACCTCTTGACCTTACTACTTTGAGCTTCCTGGGACATGGCAGTGTAAGGCAGAGAGAATGGGACACGGTTTTGTGGGGCCAGTGTCAATGGCCTCTGAGACGAGTTGCGAGCTCTTTAGAAGAGCCAAAGGTCGAGGACATTTAACTTACACTGTGGCTGGATTCACACTGATGGAGAGTATAGAAAGGGAGAGATAAAAAAAAAATAAGTGCAGGGATAAAAAAAGATACAAATGGACTGTTTGCTTGGCTGTTCGCATTACATAGATGGATTGAGTTAATGACCTAGCATTGAACCAATGGCCCTCATGAGGATACCTAGGGTATTTATTTGTGAGCCTGAGATATGAACAGTCTCTGACCTTGGGAGCAAACGTGGTTTGTCTGTGGAACACAATCCACGAGGTGAGATAGCTTTACAATAACAAGCTTCATGAAACCTATACACCTCTGCAGTGCCATATAGGTGGCATTACAAGTACAGAGTTGCATACTCTGAATATACAGTGCCTTTGGTTAATTATCAATCATTAGTAATAGACTGACACTGAATAGAAATTAAACTTCCTATTGTTGTATTGTCAGAAATCTTTGTCTTTGTTTTTTGTTATGAAGAATTCTGCATCTCTTATGTGCTCCTATGATCCGATTGCAAAAAATATGTTTATGCATATTTGAGATTCTTTCGATAGATCCATGACAATGTAAACACCTCCTGCAATGGTTTAAGATTTCATTTTGCTTGCCCATCTGGCAAATTTGGACACTGTTGAAAATGTGTTGATCTGGACATATTCAGAATGCAATGCATCATTCTGCTTTACTATAAACTATTTAACAATTTTATCTAATACTTAATGTTATTGCCATTTCAGGTTCCTATGTGTCATTCCAGAACACTATGCGCACTTTAAACTCTAGAGACTCAAATCCTTTGTTGCCACTGATTAGTAGATAGGTTTATATTGGTGCATGTTCTATCCCTTTTTTCTGTAAGGATTGTCTGAGCAATCCAACACCAGCTGTAAAACTAAAACTTAAGGTATGAATAGACCTATACAATTTGATACAGACAGATGTTTCAGCTCTCTGATTGAGAAAGAATCTCAGAATAATTGTAGGCTAAGTGATCAAATTCGAATATTTTCGGACAGTTTTATGAACAAACAGTGAGTTACATAAGCGGATACTATAACCAAAACTTTGAGAATTAGCAAGCTGACATTTTTGGTTACCAACTGGTCCTGTCTAAGACACTTTTTTATGCATCATCACAAAGGAATGGACAAGAAGGAAGAATACACGTACACAGAACAAAGGAAATCAGACAAAGTCTTTAAAGAAAGAAAGAAAAAAAGAAAACACGTTTCATATTCCCACGCCAGGCATGTGCAAAACACGGCGGTAGCAGCTGGAGCAGAGCGCAGAACACGTAACCTTCGTTCTCTGTCCTTGGTGCTGAAAACGGTTGTGCTGAAATCCATGACACGGAAGTGAGGCTTGCGTGTCAGGGAAAGCGGTATAGCCTGCTTCTTGTGGTCTTTCCATAAATATTCTATGAGTTATGGTCTTTACAAGTTAAATAGTTGAGTATGCTTAAGAAACATTGTAATATGAGGATATGCAATATAGAGGGAAACGATTCGCGTTCGCCAGCGCGTGATTAACGGGATAGTCGACTCGTGATGTGTCTAGCATTTCACGAGTATCCTATTAGATCATTGTACCTCTGCTCTCACAAATGACCATGCTTTTTTAACCTATCATATGGCTATATGAACAATCTATGCATCATTAACTCTTACACCTTCTAACTTGAAGGAAGAAAACCATGGCCTGCATGAAGCAATCATAAGATTCTACAGTGCGCTTATGCTCTGATGAAAGATGAATAGAAGTTGCCTGTGATTATCTAAATAACTCAATCTGCACAATAGGCTACCTGGACTACTAGAAATAAATAATTTAACCCGGGGACCTGGGCCTAACAACGCAGATTAATTCAAAATTGATGTATAGTCACAATTTTGGAAATGACAGGGTATGATCTGATTTTTTATTTGGCCTAGGCTATTTTTTTCTGGCAGAGGAAAGTCTAAACGAAACAAATGCCTCAATGAATTGCCACTGTTATTCAGACATAGCCTAAAACACTTTGCCTCCTCTGCATCAAGCCTACTGTCCTTGTGGGACTTGTCAGTTGCCTGCCCTTTTCGCATGGCTCAAGCTAGTGTGTGCGATAACTTCATGGAGCTGTAAGTGCCTGTTCAGTTTGAATGACAAAGAATTGGCCAATAGCATCTGATTTGGTGGGGAGGCGAACACGAGGGACGTCCAAGAATCCTCTACTTTGACGAAGGAAGTAGTGCCTAGTTACGGTTGCTAAGTAGTCATTGGTGGAGAAGTCTGTCAATCACTAATTCCCCTATAGTCGATTGGGCCAGTCGGTCCCATGCTTAACAATGGATGGAGCTTCTCTGGATGGATGGAGTATACTTCCGCGTCTGCGTGCGCGTTTGGTGGCCTAGCCTATAGGTTCGATGGATGAAACAGAGTGCAGAGCGGAGAGGTATAGGGATGCTGTGATGCGGCACTATATATCCCATGGCAGGACTATATCATCGTTTTAAAGACAGCCTTCTCCCACTATAGGTTTCCATTCAGTGATGTCTCGTATTGGTGTGGTGAACCTGTAACGATCAAGACAGGCAGAAGTCGGCCTTTTTTAATTATTTGATTCATTCTTTTATTTCTTCAGTTCTTTTTCTCTTTTTTACTTTAATGTAATAGACTACCCAAAAGGAACCCTTATTCTGTTGTTTTATTTTAATGAACCTTTAAGATAATCGTTTTAGACTACATGGTTTTGTGTGTTGATTTTTTAGGTTTACAAGTTTAAGATAAGAAAATAGGCTACTGGATTCGTCTTTGTTTTTATACTGTCAAGTGATATCTTGATTCAGTAGGCTATTATAAGACATAATTTGGCTGTGGACGTCCACAACTTTCATTTATATATACGGTAAGACATTTTCCATGTTCACTCCCCATAAAACTGGAAACGGTGTTTGATGTTAACATTTAGGCTATTCCATTGCTTTGAGTTCTGACATCTGTTCAGTTTTCCTGTCTTGTCGTTTATCAGGGTTTGTCATGACACTAACGTTATCCTACATGCCAAATTGAAAGTGTCTCACAGCAAATAGCCTCTTTATTTTCAAACGGCTTTGTTGTCTTAGTTGTGGGTTGAGATTTTTAATTGAGTGGTTCTCCTTAGCGTGCCAACAAGAAGCACTGCTAATTCAGAGAAAATGGGCTACAGGCTACCTAAAACCACTGTGTGTTTTATGGTCTTGATTCTGGAGGTGCGTCTGTGGCATTGTAAACGTGGAGCTGTTAACGCTGCTGCGGCTTCTTTTACAATCGCCTCACATTTTCCTCACAGCGTCTCATGTAGGCTTCACGCTTTCAGAGCGCCTCCAGTAGCTGAACCGTAGCCCATCGCTACTCCGGAGGACCGCTGTAGGGTTGAACCACTCAGTAGGCTATTTTGACGTGATATTAGCGTTGCAGGTAATAAGTTACCCCTCGTCCTTTTGTTTTCATAGTGACAACACAAAGGCTGCTTGGTGTATCTTAATTTACGGCTTTCGAAATAGAATTTGATGCTGGTTGCAACTGCTTTGTCAAAATGTCATATAATTTTGTAACCTTGTCTACGACTCAAATATTGTGATAGTCAGCGTCAGGCTTCTTTGATTTGCCAGCAACCAGTGATGGAAAAATACACCCAGACGACTGAAATCATTCAATTAGGACATGAATAGGCAAACAGGATGGTTTGTGCAGAAAATCAAGATTTGCATGACGCTGTCGTGGTTGAATCTGGCGTTTGTCAGCTGTCAGTTGTAGCTCTCATGGGCAATGCCACGTACAGCGGCATAGCTGGATGTCTGCAAAATAATAAATCTTCCTTGCCACGTCTGAGCCTGCATTTCCTTGTGAATACTAGGCTAGTCTGTACCCTAGCATATACCTGACGAGGACATGTAGGCTGCAAAAGGAAGAATAAAGCCATGACTTGTTTAGTTTTGAGAGAAATGGGATTGACTACTATTGTTAGAGCATCGTTGGATATACAAAAGATACTCATGCATAGCTTAATAATGAATTGGTTCATTTTAAGGAATAGGCTTAATAAGGAATAGGCTTTTTAATTGCACAGTCCCTTAAGTTGTGGCCATTTAGCAAGTTGGTGTTTCTTTCAAACAACCTAACCAAATAATGACAAAAGAAAATCCGTTTTGTGGTAATTTGGAGGGTTTTTGTGTCGAAGCAACATTGTTGCACCTGAAGTCAATAGACATTCTATGATAAGACCTGCAGGTGCTTGCATTCCCCAGCTGATTTCGCTTATCCAATTATATGCGAGTTCGAATCAAGGCTTGGGTTCGAGTGGATTGTCGTCTTTGATTGGTTAGAGAACCCGTCAGTTTATAAAGCTAGGCAAGGTTTCCCGCCATCGCCGCCTGTAGCTAGTTCGTTGTGGAAAAATCAAGCTACTGAATGGACATTTGATGTTTATGGACCAGTATTTATGTAAAGAACACTGCGAGGTGTATTTGTCAGCTAAGGTAAGCGCACATCAGTTTTACTTTGTCTTACGTTTTTCATGCATAGATGGAAAACTGTGCTCATGTTGTAACGACCGCGTTTTAGGTTTATTTTGTCATAGCTGGGCTTTTCGTAGTCCTGAAGCCTCAGTGTCAGCTGAACTGTAACAGCAGCTTGTCTGTGTCTTTTAAATGGAAGGCATGTATATAATTGTGTGAAATGTAAAGGTTTTAAGGCGCAATGACCTGAAGCACTGTAGGTAACATTGGTACTCAGTAACTTCATGTGTAAGGTAAGGTTCGGTAAAATATTGTAGATACCTTAGTCTCGACGACTTGGTGTGCGATGGCTAAAATCGCTATTTCAGTTACATATTTGGACAAACAATTTTATTTTATGAAGTAAATCTGTGATTACGAAATACTGGCGGTGTAGCCACGGTATCACTGAGTTCTTGTATTTTGTATCAATAATGCAGGGTTTTCTCTTTAGATGCAAGTTAACCGCAAATGGTCCACCTGCCGTCCAGTCAGGAAGCACATGCCACCTTGTAGCAATGCTAGGCTAACTACGCTCAGCTAGTTCAGCAGGGCGGTATTTTTAGTCATTATATAACATTAACATAACAACTTTTGTCCTTTTTGTGGTCAGTTAGTTATCGCTAGCTAACTCGTAAGTTTTCTTTGTGGTGTAAAAAAATGCCGTTGTTGGTAAGCCTCTGTGTCTCCCTCCTAATGTTAAGGTTACCCTCATGAATCGTATGTACGTATTAACATGTCTAACGTAACCATACCTTGTTAGTAGACGTGGTGAAAACGTTAAGTAAATGTAAAAGCTTTTGTCAGCTCTGTAACCTTTGTCACCTTGAAGTCATTCAATCTAGACTTCCTAATTACCTTCGTTTTTTGCAGCTGAGGCCTTTAATCATTTTTGACTTCATTTGTTGGAATAGTAAACCTGTCGTGCTAGACGTTATTCTGTCCTGGATGTTGGCTATTCCTTAATGGTGTACTGCGGTATGTGCATGTTGTAAGCGAGTGCTGATGCATTCTCCCGATTGGAAATCCACACGCCTAGGATAATGCAGTGTTGAGTAATGGTCTTGTATTGGAGTCATTCAGAAAGCTAAATTGAAGGGTTACAGGACTGCTATTGTACATCTTGTAATAATACAAGATATATATATATATATTATAATGTGAACTACCCAGGGGTCTTGATATTGAAATGTCATAGTTGAAAGTGACTAACGCTACAACATTTGTTTTCAGCAGACTTTTTTTTTAATTGGTTGCTGTAATTGGGGCATTTGCGCATAACAGAATGCATGCATTGGCCTTGTTTAATGGCAAGATTTAAATTGATGTCAGTGTGCGTTCCAGTAAACAAAATGGTGAGTTTTCTATCGGCCTACTCCAATAGTTTGGCATGGACAGTGTTGTCAGACATGACGCAGCATGAATAGTTAATACTCAAGATATAGATTGCTTTGTAGGCCTAACTGTGTTACAGAAGCAAGTAATTGATAGGAGATTCAGAAATGCGTTCTTGTCTTTTAAGTACTTTTGTTTTGTTTGTGAAATGTTTCTAATTATGTAGACAAAATATAAATATAAGCCGAGCCCATATAAAATTCCTTGAATTAATGTGTTGCCTTAATGATTTTAGCTTTTGGGTAATGATTTTTTTAGGTTGTAGCTTTATAAACCTGATCTCCTGTGGTCTGTAGTAATTTGATATCCTCAACAGTATATTAATGGTAAGGGTTATATTCTTTGCAGTGAGCTGTGAAGGTTTATAGTTGCCACAGAGCTGTTTTTTTTCCCTTCAGGTCATGTGTGAGTAATCAGCTATGTTCTCCTGGGGTTGCACAGATATTGACATGTTTTAAAGGGTTGCGTCCTTATTTTTCTCACACACACACACACACACACACACACACACACACACACACACACACACACACACGTTGTTCTTCCTGTATCCCACCTCTTTCTGTTGGTTTTGAAGTAGTCATTAGTTTTGACGGAGTGTGAAATCTGTAACTAAGGCTGTAGGCTAAAAGAAGAATGAATCATACATTGAAACATTTTGAGATGAAGGCTTAAAATCATAATGGTACCTGGCTATTTTTAGACTTAAAATGTTTATTTGTACTTGCTCATTTACTCAACATCCACCAGCCTTTACATTCTACGCTTTTGAGCAAAATGTCTAGTTCGAGTGGTATTTAAATGTGTGAAGTGAAAATAACACGCAGGACTAGGAGCTCATTTTGGTCACAGAATTCTGATGGCACTTCAAAGGGCAGCTGCAAGCTCTGGTAGTGTGAGTGTGTGTGTCCTCAAACAGTCATTAGTTTAAATGTCTGCCTGCTTGTCTTGTTAGCAGTAGCGGTAGCTTATGTGCTAAGGGGACCCCAGTGTTGTCATAGAGCAGGAAGCAGCCATTAGTAGGACTGTTGGCCTCGCACACACTGCCAGCAGCCTAGTGCTGTGGAAGTAGTATGTGTGGAATTCAAAGGCGCAAAGGTGCCCGTGGTAGGCCTATTGGGTGCGTGTACAGAATGTTGTAGGCCTAGAAATTTGTCTTAAGATCACCGTTACATATTGGCATTTATTCATTTGTCTGACAGCTTTCTGTAAAGTGATTTCCAATGGAGGGGTAATCAAGTTTACAATTCATTGTGATTATAGACATCACAAATTAATTAATCGTAAAAATCCCCCTACATTGTACTTATGGTGACATTCTTTACAAAAGACGTGGAGAGCTTTAGACGTCAAAATGTGGGTATTTGTCTGTGTTGTATGAGTGAACAGTTGATTCACAAGCAAGTCACTAGTTTACCTGGCAAAGAGAGGCTTTTTTTTTTTTGCACTCGCAGTGTTGAAATTTAAATATTAGTGAGGCCGAACTTTTTAATATTTAGGTTTAGTACATTTTTATTGCTTGGAAATGATCAATAATGATTTTATTGATAATGGGGAAATAATCCCTTACTGAGAAATTCACTGTTGAGCCTATACATTTTAAAAATTAGATTAGTTAACCAAATAAAACTGATTGTTTAGTACAGCTTCTCTTATCAGAAATAATTTTTTATAATCATAATAATCATATAATTGTGGTTATTTCTCAGCAAATCGTACCATCAAAATTTATAATCATCTCATCCCTAATCTCACTGCAGTGTGAGATGACTCCGTAGAGTAGCATTAATGTCACACTCCTTCATTTCATTACTGATATAGGCCTAAGATGTATAATGTTGCATCATTGTAAAGGTAAACAATATAGTAAAACTAAATGTCTCAAGCTTGCATCTTGAAATTGCACTACTTCTGCTTGTGAAATGTGTTATGCCATGCACTGATGGTCAGGGTTTCAGGGCATCATTGTATTAGTAAAGTTTTATATTTGATTGGAAGTTATCTTGTGTTAGGCTTACACATTTCATTTGCTGTTCCTTTTCTCTTGTATTTATTGTTTTGTTTTGAAAGGCTTCAAATGTCAGTGCATTTTAATGGTCATTGTCATTTATGGTATGAAAGAACTGCCTTACCACTGCCTCAGTACTATGTACTGAGAAACATAGGTATGCCTGTGAATACTCAGTCAGATTTTTTTTTTATCCTTAGTGATATCCCATACAAACATTCAAGATGGCCAGTTTGCCTACTAGGCAGCATTCATGAAAAGGTGCTGGCCAGGTAAATTGAGTGAAGGCCCCACAAAGCAGGAATTTTGGTTTATGAGGGGGAGGGAGGTGACCGCTGACTACAGTGCAACTTGTGCTGGTGGTAAAACCTGCTTAGAGCTTTGAGGTTTAAACAAGGCAGTGACTCCTTTACAGTCTGCACACCCTACATAACCTCCCCCCTATAATGTGTGTGTCTTCATATACTGTTTTCCAACGCATAATTCAGAGATGCTGATTCCCTCATCCCTTAAAGTGCAGGCACGGCACTCTTGGGTCACATTTAGATACACTCAGTACACACACAGTCTCCCTCTCCCTGGTGCTGGTGGTGTGGCTGGTACTGGGTTGTGTCTGTTTAAGCTCTGTAGAGTGGCAGCTGCACCCGATCTGGTGGCTGAGTTTACAGTCATAAGCGTTACTAATATTGCCGCAGATGGTGCTGTGCGTTCTTCTAAGGGGTGCAAGCCAGTTTTATTCTTGACTGTCACATTGCTGCTGTTTATGCAAATGGCATTGCAGTTGAACACACTCCCATAATTCTCAGCACAGCAGTGGAGGATGGGAAGGCCTCTGTCTCAAACAGCCTTTCCCCCCCCTCCCTCCCCTTATGTCCCAAAAAACATCTTGGATATATTTATTGCATGTAGCAAGTTAACCAAGCCCACTCTTTTCCGTATGTAAAAATAGCCTCTTTTCTCCTGGAGTGTTATGCTGCCTTTGTGCTGGAATAATACATATATATTCACCAAAAAAAAAAAATATATAAATAAGTGTCCCAGTGGTGTCCTCGTCATCGTGTATCTTCCACTGCTACCGCGGGCCGCAGTTCAGGCCGGCAGAGATCGGGAGTGGCGACGGATGCAATCTCTTGTCTTGATGTATTATTGAGCCCACATGTTCCCTGTGCTAAATAAAGCAAGCTGACAAAGCGCTAAGGACACAGCACAAAGGCTGCCAGTCTGAAGGCCTTGGTGGGTGGGTGTGTGTGTGTGTGAGTGAGATGTGTGTTCAAATGTGCGTCTGTGCGTGCAGCAGTGTGACGTGCAGTGGTGTAGAACTGTGCAGCATGGAGAACGCAGGCCTGTCTCGGAATTGGGTTAGTTTGCAGTGGGGAGGCTGAAAGAGGAGGAGGGGGAGGAAAAATAGAATGAAAGCTTTCTGTTGGACTCCCTAGTTTTGGTTCTCTGACGGTTTATTCCAATAGTTTTCCTTTTTTGTTTTAATAAAGCTACAAAAATTAAATAAATAAATAAACAAAAGGGGTTGGACATGATTTCCTCCTTTTATTGACCCTTAACCCCTGCTGGAGATGGAGGATGTTTGTCGGACTGTATTGCCAGGTCACTTTTACAGCAAACTGCTCATATACACTTTCAGGCCATGTTTCCTTTAAAAAGATCTAGCGTCTCATGTAGTTCAGTATGGTATTGCGAGGGACCAAAGCAGGTTGTTTAGCATGTTGACATTGCTGGATATCTGGGTGACACAGAAGAATATTTCATCAAAATTGTTGGCTATTTTTCCAATTTCTTAATTATTGTTGATCCTGCAGAAGCCCAATATTGGTGCCTGTAAGTTGCCTACGGTACAGTTTCTGAATGCAGAGTAACATTTAAATAACTGAAGGCTTGCCAAGCTCAGCTCTAAATGTAGATTGCGTGTGTAACATTGTTGATCCATACTAATTGAACTGCAATTAGAACACAACCTACCACCTAAGGCTGCTTGGAATAAAATTGGAATTATAAGCATCAAGGGAGGGTGTCAGGTTAGTTTGCTTGGGCTTTGCTGCTGTCAGAAAAGCAGGCCACTCACTGTAATGTCTCATCTTGTATAATGTCTCTGTCAATGAATTATGTAGAAGTACGATTGTATAACAAGAAGGTAATTTCTTTTTTATTTATTTGGAAGAAACTCTGATAAATCAGGTAAGCATCTGATTAGATGAAGGGAAGGGGTTTATGGAAAGATAATAGAATTTTCAGTGGCACTTGAAATGAACTTCAGTCAATTTTATTTGATTGGATGGATGGGCAGACAGCTTGCCAAGTTGCCCATTTTTAAACGTCACTTATAAAGAACTGCTCGTCTTAACCAGGTGTTCTGTGCCTAGCGCTTTGGGTCGTCTTGATGTTCCCCTGGCTATGTTCAAGCACACTTGATTGAAATGATTAGTTTCCTTGTTATGACGTCAATTCTTCTAAGTAATAAAGCAGCAGAGCTAAATGAGCAATACAGAATCTGTTGAGTCACGTGAAAGGTGGTTCAGAAGTTGGGGAGCACGTTCCAGCCGGAGTGACAACCCTAGTTAGTAGACTGTAGTTTTGAGGGATGCAGTGCAGTCCAAGTGTCAAACTGTGTTTGAATTAATCAATTTCAGCTAAAATGACTATATCGTCAATCCTACTGGCAGGCTTATCAGGCTCCTTGTTGAGGCTGAGGTTTGGTATCTTGCCAGGTTATAAGTTGCTTTCTAGTGTCAAATTTAGCAGGTTAGCATATATATATATATATATATATATATATATATATATATATATATATAAACTGCATTATGGTGGACAACCTCATGTTCTGAAAGCCCAAGTTAAATTTATTAAAATTTTATTTGAAATATTTTTTTGAAATTTTTTTTTTTTTTGGACTTGGGTTTTAATAAAAGCATCGTAGAAATATGTTGGTCAAGTGAGATGTACATTTTTATTTGGAAATGTCATGTCAGATTACGTACTTTATATCCGCACACATATTGCAGTGATTTGCTTTCCATTTTCATGAGTGTTCACAGCTCTCAAAGTTACTACTTTATTTTTCTCACTCTGAGGTGCTGTCTTGGGAGTAGTTTAGAGAAACTGCGGCAAAGTTAGATTTGCAATTGTACTTTGAAGACCTCGCACTGAACATCTTCCCGTGTTGACGCATAAATCTGTTTCCAAGCAAGATTGCCACAGAGTACAAAATTGTCAAAACAGTGTCAACATGCGCGCATACACACACATCCAGGCATATAGAGCCTGGTTGGTCTATAAATAAGGCCTCCTACACTGTTGGTTTTGTGTGTGTGTTTAGGCTTGTAGGCTCGATTACCAAAGTAGTTCTTTTGAAGTCAAGGCAATGTCATCTCACTGATTTGAAGCCGGTTATAATCTGATGGAAGGACTTCTTGTTGAACTGCTGCAGATTTCAGTTTATAGACCGAAATGCTCACTAATTCTTACACTACCGACAGGTTCACAATATCTCATCACAGTATTCGATGGTGCTTTTGGTTTTCCTTGTTATTTGCAGTCTTCCCCTGCTCTGTTATGTTTTCTGTCTGTCATGATCATCTTGGGACTGGTAAACAAGGTGCTTCAGAGTAATCTATTTTCGTCGCTGCAGGCTTGCCAAAACGGTGAGCTTTACCTGCAGTTGGGAAACAAAATGATTTTGAAATCTGTTTATGTAAGTCTTTAATTTATTTTATGAAGTGTATAATCCAAATTGATATTTAGGCTTGCTGAAAATTACTGCAAAAGTCTCTGTAGACAATTAAATACTACGGTCTTAATGCTTTAAGTGTTCAATTAGCCTGTATTGTAACATTATCTCCATTTGAACATGCAGGCAGCTAATGAGTGTGAAGGTGAACGAGGCCTCTGTGCTGAACAGCTTACACTGTTTTCTTGTTACACTAGGGCTTACACTTAGTACGTCAGGTGCTTTATAAATTATAGTTCGCATCTGTTTACTGATGGGTTAGGTTGTCAGGCTAGACGCTCTTCAGTGTAGCAGGCAGAGAACAGTCAAGAGTTCATTGACTAGAGGGCAAACCCAAATCAGGAGCAGCTGCAGCAAGCGATTGCCAAACATGTAGTGAGGGGTCGGTCATCAAGAGGCTTGCATGCAGTTTGAATGTGTTCATGTATGTGTTGCCAGATGGTTAACGTGATCTCGTGTGTGTGTGTGTGTGTGTGTGTGTGTGTGTGTGGTACGCTGTAGCAGCTTGTAATGTGATTTCATCTTATAGGGGTTAATCAGAGTACTTCCTATTTGAAGGCAACAACAAATGCTTCATGTTTGGGATAAATATTTAGGCCTGCTCATTAAAGAAGAGGAGGGATATAAATAATTATGGACACCATTCCTACTTGTTTGTGGTGATGGTTGAAAAGTCAGTGTGTAGAATTATATTGCAAATGGGCTCCTCTGTTTAGTGTTGTGTTCACTGCCGTTGTTTTGCAAAAGAGACTGTCTTGAGCTGGCTGCTTGGCATGTCAGGGAATGGGAAACTTAAGCAGAGCAAAGGTGTGTGACTTGAAGGTCAGGTATCAAATAGTTATTTCCTCATAATTTGTTTCTATTATTTATGTATTCATATGTATACATTTAGCCTATGTATTGAAGCAAAGCCTAACAAAACAGGGACCCCTTTGCTTTTGTGCCTCTTTAAATTCTGTTGAAAAATTCTATTCAGTGTATTCAGTGTTGTCCAGGTTAGTGTTCTTAAGTCAGTTCTTGAATTGTGATGTTTAATGACTGTATGACCCATAGCTTACAAGGCTCACCATGCTGCTATCAGGCATGGGAGGCTGGGAGCTTTTGTTGTGTGGCCTATTATTGCAGTTATTTTTATTTATACATTTAAGTGTTACTGACTGACAGACTTCAAAAGAATTTGCTTGTGTTGTGCATTTACCACCCGTTAAGGTGGGTTGGCCTGACGGAAGATTAAGAGTCTGAGCATAAGTTTCATTGCCCTGTGCTTTTTATTTCCCTAATGATGGGGATCTAAAAGCAGTATGGTGGGGAAGGCTAGTTCGTGATGCCAAGAGGAGCTCAGTGACGCAGCTATCCTATGCCGTGATGGTGATGCACGGCCCTTCGGGGGTTCACAAGTTTGCTCTGAATAATTTAAACCGTTGGGGGGGTCAAGAGGGGTTCAGCACTCCAAAAGTGTCCGCACTTCAAATCACGCCCCCGGTAGAGCTCAGTGGAAATTGCCACCATTCACAAATGGAAGCATCGGTTAGCGTTTTGGAACTGCGCATGCAAGTGAAGGCTAACGGAATGCACACACCTCTATGGAGCTACAGCTACTTTTTCAAGAGTCTTTTAAGGGTTCTTAGTGGTGGGGCTGAGACGAGGTCAAAGAGAGAACAGAAGAATGAAAGAGGCCACTTATGGTTATCAAACGGAGTTCATTCAGAAATGACAGTAACATAGTTGCAAGAAGTCATGGAAAACCTAGCATAGAAGTTATCACATGCCTAATCTTGCACCATATCACACAGCATCTGTGGGAAAGAAATGGAAAAGGTTGTTTCATTTATAACCCAGTAAATTTCAACTTTTGATTCAAAGTACACAAATTTCTTGCTTATTGGAAAAGATCTTGGTGGTTTTTGGTTGCCACCAGCTCTGCCTTTTTGAAACTGAAAATGGCATTAACAAGCCAATAAGGTTTTTTTTCTTCCCCATAATTTATTCTTTTTCTATTGTGCCATTAATTACTCCCCAGTTGGCATCCCAGCTGTGCTGATGTCTGTCCTGTGTTTGTGCAGTGGTTGTTGGCTCCGCAGTGGTCCCCAGCTCCTACTGGGTGTTGGGTCTCCTGACTCCTCCTTCTCCTCCTCAGACAGCCTGTGTTCTGTTGCCAGCCCTCCAACACTCCAAGTGTTTATGTAATGAAATATTTGTGGGTTTGTGCACACACTCTTTCAGTGAACGCACATGCGTCCCAGGCAATAGTTTGTGTCTGTTAAAATGCACATGTGCATTAGGCCTGTTTTGTTTCTGTGTGTATGTCTGTATAACCAATAGGATATTGCTCGTAAAGTATCACATGATTAACTCAAAGGTCAGGATGTGAATCGATTAAAGTGCAAAACGAAGGACTTGTGATGTCAATCTTGCTTTCAGATGCGAGACAGTTTGCAGGTAGATCAACAAATGTGATTTCTAGGCCAGCATCTCCCTTTAATAACAAAATGGAATTCTTGTGGGTCAGGCAAGATCTGTGTGTGGTGTGTGGGACTCCAAACTGCAGGATGTGTGTTTGGAGGGGGATGGTATCTTACTTTTATCCGAACTGGATAAAAACATGCAGCACAAACACTGGAAATATTGGCTTTTATTTAACCAGTCTTATGAAATGTACCAGCTATTGACCACAGCACTGATCTTTTTATATCTGTTATTAATAGACTGTTAACTGTCTCTGTTGGGTTAGTTTATTGTTGGTCATTAACTGCATGTTGCTACTAAACCTCTGTTACTGTTGCCCAGTAGCTCCTGGTTATTAAACTGTCTCCACCTCATGCTCTGCTTGCACTTACTTAGTAATCAGCGGCTTAGAATGTTCTTGTGCGGCAGTAAAAACAGTTGGATTAAATGGGACGAAGTTACTGTTTAGATGATTGTGGTAGTAGGCTTGTGTCTTGTGTTATGTTGCTTATGTTCTATTTGGGGTTCATCTGAATGTTGCAGGGTGTTTCAGCATGGCATAGCGTAGTTGTTTTTTGCATAGTCTATGCCAAAAGTGCACCAACATGCTATTTTTATTTTGTATAGCTTTGTACACTTCCTAATGAGTTTCTAGGAATGCCCCAGTCCTCCCTGTTTGTGTGCTCAAAATGTGATGGAAACCATTTTTGTCCATGCGTGGTTCATTCTGCACAGTTTCTGAACTTTGTGCACTCACTCATTTAAGCTCTTGACAGTTGGCATGCAGTTGAAACAACTTTGCTGATGATGCTCACTTTGCAAGCAAAAGCCAGAAAAGCTTTGTTGACTGCTGCCCAGGCTTCAAACTGGGTGAGTGTACAGTTGAGACTAGCTAGCAGTGCATTTGATGCATTCGCTTTTATCGAATTGCTTTATTGACTGAATCCCATGGGCTCTGTGCACGGAAGACGTAAAGTCCCAGAAGGACTTTATTTCAGGATGGTCATTCTTTTCCGGTGAACGTCTATTTTTGTGAAGTACGGTAGGCTAAATTGATATTAGGCATAAGTATTAGTTGTATAGTGTAGTTATTCTACTTTACTATCCAAAGTAAGCCTAACCAATAAGTTCTCCATGTTCTTTGCCATTTCAGGGTGAATTTTGTAGTCAGTTCGTAGCTATAGTCTTATTATACAATTGTTTACCAGCATAAAAAGCTAATTACCGGAAACAGCCTGAACTGAAGTCCTTCAGGACTTTATGTCTGCAGTGCACAGAGCCCATTGCGTTCCATAACTCCAAGCCCTGAACCCTCAGAGTTAACTGGCATGAATGACCCGATCATGAAAGTTGATTCATGACAGTTGATCTTGAGTGTGCAGGGATTGGGGCTGAGGAGGGACACTAGGATTTGGTCTTTGTTTTCCTTCAACGTAGGTGTAAATGCTATGTGTGGTCTGTCACTGGACGACACCCCCCCCCCCCCCCCAACTACACACACCGAATAAATAAATAAATACATCCACCCACCCTCAAGCACATCCTTCAACATTACACATACTATTGTAGAATATCAAGCAGCAATCAATTATTCAGAGTAGTGATTGTCTGCAATCTCATTTTTTCAGCACCAAGTCACAATCACTTTTAGAGTTTCTTATTTAATTACATTTTTTTTAAGTGAAAGTGGTCCTGTCCTTTCAGATTCCTGTAAGATTATACAATTACAACTTGTAGCCTATATTACGTTTTAAAAAAGAGCACAGTAATGACTGTCCATTAAAACTGCATTACATGTTTGGTCTAATGTATAGGCTATATTTGTGATTTAGAAAAGTAAATGCTTTTGGTTTAGGATTGTAAGGCTAGATTTTTAGTCGTTTAAAGGCACCTGCTTTGTGAGGACATTGCTTAGAAGAGTTATGACTACTTTGCGTATGCAGTCTATTTTGTTTCTACCTATTTGAGTAATTTTTCTTGTTAGCCTTTTTAGCCTGCTAATGACATGGAGTTGGATGGTTTAGTTCTCGTCTGTCAAAGAGTAAAAATGATCACTGTGGGCTGTGCTGTTGTGAAGACTTTTGGTTTGCAGTGTTGTACAGTGCTATATGGTAACAATGCATCTCTCCCACCTTGTTTTTTACTGGTATTTTAGAGCATAAACCTGCATAAAACATTTTTCATCTTTGCTAATCATTGTTTTTAGAGATGCTTTGTGTCCCGATGGGTTGGATGAATGGAATACTTCTATTGTCTCGACTGCAAATCCTGTAGATGCTGTTTTTGAGTCTCCTAACAATTGTTTTCAATTATGGGAAGATCTGCCAATTAGCCAGGATGTAGAGAAAACAAATAATATAGCCTCGTTGTGCTTCCCCTCCCTTTGGTAGTGCAAGCAAATCTGCATGGGGGTCCTTGTGGAATTTCAAATGAAGCGATGGGAAGAGGAACTGAAAATGAAATAAAGGAAGTAAAGCGGGAGGGGAAAAAATTATGTCACTGATGACCTCTGACTGTTGCTTTTTTGTCTCTTGTCTCAATCTAACACCCAGTACTTTTTTGTGTGTGTCCACATTGCAGACGTCAACTCCAAACTAACATGGCAGTCAGACTGTGCGATGTGACCTCTCTACTTAGAAGTGGTTCCTGGGCAGCAGAGCCTTGGACTGGGGTGTGTGGGCCTTTTCACTTATTTATTTACAAAAAAGCCACTCTAAACTGTATTTACAAACATGACGAATGGGTCAGGACTCAGGCCATACCAATCCCTCCTTGTATGGAGGTTTGCTTCTGTCTTTGAGGGCCACAGTATCTGCTGGTTGTGGTCGCGTGGGGGGGAATTGGGCTTTTGAACGTCATAATGTAAAGCCTTGACTGACTCAAACACAAATGAGGTGTCTCTCTTTCATGAATTGAGGGCTGCACTCTCTTACTAGGACCTTGTTTTTGTTTTTCTTTCAAGTAACTTTTAAAATTATTATTTATTTATTCATTCATTTAAAATAAGGTCAGGGCTTATTCTTTTTTTTTTTAAGCCCCCCACCCCACCAAAAAAAACCCCCTGAAAAACCAGCCGACACTGTGGGATTCAAGGACCCGCGCTCCACTTTATGCTCTAGATGCTCGCTGAACTGAAGGGCCATGTCCCCATTTTCTTGGAACCACTTTCGTTCAGATTCGAATTTGGTACATGTCTTGGTGCTGGGTGCCTAAGGTAGTGAGTGGCATTGGTATGGTCTCAGATTTTGCAATGGCCTTTGAATGCATTGTATGTTTGTAGATTTGTGTGGAATGCATGTAGATGGCTCAGATTTAACACAAGTTTACTGTATATGACATCAGTGTGTTTATATGACCTTCGTTAGTCTTTTTTGTCGTGTCACTAATTGGGCTGTTAAATTATTGGCGATAATGCACCTCCTCAGAACTGAACTGAATAGCCATGTCTACCCCATTCTCTGAATAATTGGTTAATGTAATGATCATGCTTTCAGTTATTATTAAATGAATGTCAAAATTCATTTAGAAATGATCCAATCAAATGCTTTTTACTCTGCTGTATTCTAGGTTTAATGTGTTTAATCTCATTACATTTTCTCCTTTTTTCCCCTCATTATTCTTATTATACAGATTAGTAAATTTATTGGGTGTCGGATCACCTACTAACAAATGATAAATTCGTCTAACTAAAGTAGTCATATTTTGAGTAGTTATAAAGAGAGAAGTTAGCATGTTTTCAATTCAGCTTCTGTAATCTGCAATGACTGAAGTTAATACAATGCAGACAAGGTTAATATGAGAAATTGGGCAAAATTATGCTAAGGATTGTGTAGTGAGCAAAGTGTTTTCTCAAATTAAAACATGTGTAGTAGTGTTTTATGTTTCCTTTTATGTGTTTTATTTATCCTCTGTTATTTTCTATTAATTTGGCTTGCTTTTTTGTGCTTTATTCATGTGAACATTCACCTATAAACACTAGGCCTAGAATTATTGACTCTAGATTTGCCTTTAAGGTCTGTGCGTCTTCACGCCTCCTTTTCACAGTTAATGTTGAGGCAGTTAGCACAGTAATGCGTCATGCAGAAAACTTCCTTTAAAAGTTTAGTCCTTTATTTTCTTTTAGTGTGTAATTTGCCAGTGTAGGTCAGAAAACAAATTTTCAACAAATTCCACTTGCTTATAGTGTGTTTTTCAACTTTAAGCCATTGAGTACTTCACCTCTTCCAGGTGATATGCCCTCCTGCAGCATTTAGCAACCAAAACTCAAGTGCCCACTTTGACTTGGGCTAATTAGGCCCTTTGAGAACATTTCCATTTGAAACCATGTGTGCAGAAACGTTGCTAAAATCGAAAGCTTCTAGGTGGCAGTTTTACCAGGAGGAGGGGGTGGACACCCTTGGCGTAAACCTGTGTGCTTTTGTGCCATGCAAACTTGATTTGGACTGACACTTAATTTCTTCCATTTTTCTCTGGCCAGGTGATTGCCGCAATGGAAGCACAGCTGTCCAATGGGCCGACTTGTAACAACACGACCAACGGTCCTGCCACGATCTCGAACAACTGCTCGTCCCCTGTGGAGTCGGGCAGCATAGAGGACAGTAAAACAAACCTGATAGTCAACTACCTGCCGCAGAATATGACCCAGGAGGAGCTCAAGAGCTTGTTTGGCAGCATTGGGGAAATTGAGTCCTGCAAACTCGTACGAGACAAAATAACAGGTAAGGAAAGGAACGGTCTGAAATGGTTCCAACCATAGGGAAGGAAGATATGAATTATTTGTTGCTTGGGTCATGTCAGGATGAGGAAATATAGTTTGGTTATATGTTGAAAGCTGTTAGTATTTTTCACAGGCTCCTTTCATTGAGTGGCTACTTAATAACCACTATAATTGTACACTTGCACAATTTATGTGGCGGGGGAAAAAAAACAACTTTTACAGTTGGTGATTAAAATTACAAATGCTGTTTTGAGGAGTGATAACTGGAAGGGGACAAGGTAGACACTGGTCTGTAACACAAATACTTTGTTTCACTGTGTCGTGTGGTGGTAAGTAAGTCGGATAAGGATAACGGTCATTCAGTGCTGTGCATACGTCTTGGTGAAAGCCACCAATTCAGTGATTACAAATTTAACAGTTTTTATCTTTTTGATGTGGCTCACTACTTAAAGCTATTTGCACCAGTTTTTGTCCCCTTGTCTTCACACACACACACAGCTCTAGTTGTTCTTGTGAGTTCCTCAAGGCGAAGTGGCCATTCCCTTGTGGTCCTGTCCACCCGCTGTGATGTTAAACCTCAATTAAACCCTCTCTACGGGCTCCTGTTTGCTCTGGTTACTCAAGGTCCCTACGAGCTCTTGGTGTGGCCATAAGCCAGTGTGGCTTAACTTTGTTATCATTTTTTATATGTATAATTTTATATATATATTTTAGTTCCTTTCATCCCTCATGGCCCAGGCATGCTGAATAGCTAGCTTTGATCTCTAGTGCCATGCACTATGGAAGTTTTTTTTTATTTTTTTGCTTTTTGCCCAATTAAAACACAGGGCTCCCATCTCAAGATCATAGCCATTGAGGCGTGAGGGGTAGACTTCAGCACAGCAAAATGCTCTAATTATATGCCCCTCTACCACCACTACAGCACCCCATGTTCCACTGTGCCCCCCACAACTCCCACCCCTTTCTTTCTAAGCAAAGGCCATTATGAAACCTCCCCACAGCAACAGTCCAGATTGGCTTACACCATTAAAAGACTCATTTAATTGTTAAATATCACTGGTTTCATTTGTTCCCTTAAAGCTGCCTGTTCAAACATTTTGAATCCTACATGCACACACCACACTACACCCATCAAGCCACAAGGAAAACTGTTAGTGACTGGTTGCACTGAACATAGCATAGCTGGGAGCTAAGAGCACAAACCGCAGCAGTGGTTCCTATTGTTTGTGTAGGCCAGAGTTGCAGGGGGCTTAACATTTCCATTTTGGTGTTTTGCTTAGATCTTTTAAGATTGTTAAACCAGCCTGATGAAAAAATGTTATTTGCAAGCACTACCTAAATGTGATTAAAATAGCCTAGTCTCTTTTGGCTCCACATTTTGACATCAGTCTTTGAGTCATTGGCAATATGGAGGTAAGGGTATCCATATACTCGGTATTGGGGGAGTTGTAAATGGGAAATGGTACATTAATTTTCAGTGGTAATCTTGATTAGTCTGTATTTCAGGGCATGTTTCAGAAATTGTTATCAGTATAATTGAGCTAAATAGCAAACAGCAAAATTTGATGTATGGCAATTGTAGCATTAGATGATTTGACTCCATCAAATTAATACATTCCACTGGGTGCATAATTGGATATTTCCTGTAGTCTTGGAAGAAATTGCATAATGGTGAATGAACTGTGTTTAGATGGTGTTTTTCTTGGTGCTCCTCTGATGTTAGAAATGTTTCTCCATTTAGGCTACAGAATATCCTACTTTGCTGGCAACCTTGACATTTTATTACTTCAGATGTGCAATAACCAGCACCTGTAATTTATTTAAAGGTTGTGATGTGATCAAACTAAATAGTGCGATCAGCAACCCCAAAGATCCATTTACTTTCCTTTGCGCATTTGACTTTGGAGGAAATGGCGTTGCTGGCAGCAGAAATGTCCATTCTACAGTTTCTAAATTTATGCTGTACCCCCTTTGCCACGAGTCTCCTCTTCTGTTTCCCAAACCTAATATACTGCCTCGCCCTAGTGCATTTGTGAAAACGCCCTGTCAGGAGGCTGTGCAAGGCCTAGTCATGAGTGACTAAAGCTGCCTGTGGAGCCCCATGTCAGTTCATTTGTGTCATCTTTGAGCCTGCGACTCAAAATGTTTGGCTGTTCATAGTCTCGGCAGTGTAGTCCCGTAAAGCTTCTGTGTGATGCAAGATGATGTTGAGATGACATTGACTGAATCCTAGGGTCCTTCCTTACCCCAAGTCCTGAACCCTCAAAAACCATAACTGGCAAAAATCAGCCAGTCATAACATTGATTCATGCCAGTTATGTCTTTGACGGTTCAGGACTTGGAGCTTAGGGTCAGCCATTGGGATTTAACCATTGTAGTTTCCAACCCATGTATTTCCTTAAACTTTCAAGAGTGCCAGAATAGAGTAGAGAAGTTTTGAGACCTTGAAAACCACATTTGTGTAGGCTTACTGTTCTTGTTACCCACAGCTAGTTTTTACTTTGCTGTAGTTTCCTGATTGAGAGTGCATTTGGCCCAGTAAAGCACATAAGGCTTTGTCAAACTGCCAATATTAGTTTTATGATCAGCTTAACGTACTGACTTGGTGAGAAATTCTCTGCCTGGTTTCTCTTAATCTAAGCAGATGGTTCGATCCTCAAGGCATGCAAACAGTTTTTCTGACGTTCTCCTGCAATTAATTCCAAAAAAGTAACTCCTTAACAAACATTTCAGACTTTGTAAGTAAGGCTACTTAAGTTATAAGTTGGTATCTTTTTATAATTATCATTGTTTCATTTATTAATTTCCCTTGCAGTAGTCTTGGTAAATTTAAAATAGATTTGGAAGAAAAATAGGAAGTGGGGGTAAGAGGGATCTTTATCCTATCTGAAGCTTTCCCATCCTAAGCTTTCAAACCTCTGATGTGTTGATGTGTGCTTTTACTTCTGACTTAGGAGTTTGATATTTAAGAATGTGAATGTAGAAAAAAAGAAAGTTACTTCAGATTGAAAGACCAGACTTTATCCTGTGTCCTTTAAGGACTCAAATTTCATGTAGGCAGGTTATGGAAGTGGCCTTCAGTTTACTCAAAGCAAGACTGGGTGTATTTATATTTAAAAAAAAAAAAAAAAAAAAAAAGGAAAAGCTCAGGACAACTGAAACTCACCGCACACTGTTGGACACGGGTGTAAAAAGAAAGGAAATGTGTTTGTGATTGCTTTCTCTCTTCACGCGTCTCGAGTTTGGAGGACATTGAACACTTCCATTGTGCAAGCTGTCCAACAACTTTCCTTGAATAGATTGTGCTAGAAGAAGCGCTGATATGCCTCCAGGCCAGTCAGCGTTACAGCTTTACACTTCTGGGGCCTCCTTAGTCTTACCCAGTCAGCTTTCCTGTCTTAAACGTTGACTCTTCTGGCTTTGAGCTCAACACGACGTCCCTATACTTGCTGTGTGCACTATCGGCTGTAGTGGTCAGGCCTTTGCAGCACCAACCCGCCCACTTTGGGTCAGCCACTCTTCAGTCTTGAGTGCTGCCTGACTCAGATGTGTTTAATCTCTGTATGGGGAGCTTTGCGCTCCTGTTCTTACTATCCCATAACAGCTGAATCCCAATATCCTCCCCTAACTCTAAGCCTTGTACCCTCAAAGACTTGCGTGGCATGAATCCGCTGATCATAAAGTGGCAATCGAGTCTTTTAGAATTCTGTACATTGTGCTGAGTGTGGACATTGAGAATCGGCATCCCATAACATGCCAGAGTCATTTCTGCAGTCTCAAATACTGACTCCCCAGGCCTGAGTCCTGTGCTGTGCTGGCTGGATGTAGCCTAACCTAGCGTCTGCCTCTTGAAGGAGGCAGCTTGGGAGACGAAAATGGATATGATGTGCTTTTGTGTAGCTCATTAAAGTGCTCTCTGTGCTTTCTGTGTGTGTGTGAGTGAAGTCTCAGCTTGCTCTGTGTGTGGTTTAAGGGCCAGAGGAAATGGATGCCTGCATTACACACTAATGGATGAGCTGCTCCATGTTTTCTCTTTGACTAATTGAATCGCGTGCTGCTACTTCGAGGATGTGTTTGTAACTGAGCTGAAGGGAGCCCTTTGCCTGACTGGATTCTTGGAAACCCATTGAGATGATTATTTTTTTTCATAATTTTTTTTTGTTTTACAAAAAACCCCCCACTGCAATCCCTACTGGAGTGGTCTTGTGGGTATCCACTTTAAAATTTCATGCATGTGTGATGGTGAACTTTTGGCTCCCAGATTTGCTCTGAGACTATTTTGACAGGCCCACAATGCTGTGGGGGGGAGGAGAGAGGTGTGTGCACATAACCGCCGGGCTGTTGCGTACTGGTGGTGCATGTGTGTGTTTCAGTTTAGGCTAAGCAGATGACCAAGTTGAGCCATTCAGAAAGAAAACATCAGCTTCCTGTTGCCTGTGTACACCCCTCCCCCCTTCCCCCAGAGTACCAGGGTAGCTTCTAGTTTGATCTACCTCCTCCATGTTTGATGACTTGGGCAGCAATTATTCTGCAAAGAGTTTTTCTTTGGAGAGCCCATGAGGAACGAAGAGGCAGAGTTGTGTCCATTGGACTTATGTAATTGATGCTTCGCTAGTTGGTTTTCTTAACATCACACATCCCACTGCAAAAAAGCGTTTTATTTTTTCTAATCCTTCCCCCTTGCCTCCAATCTGCTACTCTATTTGGCCTGAAGGCTTAAGCGGAAAGAGTGTCATCTCACCAGTAGCTCGCACGGCATGTTCAAAGGCAGCTCTCGTTTCTCCTGGCGATAACAGAACGCTAAGATGCAAGTTGAACAAGAGTTTACGAACTGCACGCTCGCACTAGCCAGGGAGCCCCAAGTGTTCACAGTGACTCATCAACGTCAATACAGCATGATTCGGAGGAAAGACAGGAAGTAGATGATGATGATCGCAGGGAGATCCAAACGGAGATTTGGGGGAAAAAGGGGGTGGGTGGGCAAGTGAGAACTAAAAATTACCTTGTTCATCAAAATCCCCAGTCGTGGGCTGTTGTCATGTCTTTGGTCGACTTGTAGGGGAAGGTTGGTTGGGGGGTGGCTTGGGGAGTAGAAAAGGGAGGAAGGAACCCACTTGAGGAACCCAATTAAAAGATGTGTGCGCACACTCATGTATGTGCACATAAAGCACACCCTTTACCAGCCCCCAACTCCCCCCCCCAGAAACGCTAGCGAGCGTTGTGCCAGTTTCCCTTCACTCCCTGACTCTGTCGGGGCCTGCTGCTGCTGGAGCTGCTGAAGCACTGGGAAGGCAAAAATGTAATTACATAAAGCTGGGGCTCCCAAGCGGACAGACAGTGCGCTGTCTGAAGTGATTATCTGTTTTATATTTTTTAGTGTGTGTGTGTGTATATATATATTATTAATATTGCAGTAGCTGGTGAACTTGACCAGAGGTGGCTGCGAGGAGTGGCGCTGGTGGGCGGGGAGGAAATTGAATTGGCAGTGGTGCAGGCGTGGGCAGCGTCAGGATCTTTTGTTGGTTTTGGACAGGAGTGATGGATGAAGCAGAAGACAGTGAGAGACACACACACAGACG
This sequence comes from Tenualosa ilisha, assembly GCA_015244755.2. Lineage (NCBI taxonomy): Eukaryota > Metazoa > Chordata > Actinopteri > Clupeiformes > Clupeidae > Tenualosa > Tenualosa ilisha. The sequence continues at coordinate 49,242 of PYXC01000092.1, read as the reverse complement.
AATGGAGGTGTAGAGCACAAGATAGGAGGGCTAGTCTCGAGAGAAGCGGACATTTTATTATCAATTCTGAGGGATTGATGAGTCACACTTGTTTTGCTCGTGTGTCGAAAGTGGTGGCTGTCTTTTTGTCTCGCTTTGCTTTGTGGTGCGCTGTAGTGCATGAGACTGAAGCAACTGCGAAACTGGCTTGGTCACGATGCATGTCTTTGTTCTCCATGCCAGATGTGTTTGTTCTTCATTTGTGATTTTTAGTACGATGGGACCTTCTCTGGTAAATATGTTGGTGTCACAAAGGTGTTACAAAGGTTTCATCAGCCAGTTCCTTTGAATGGGATGCAGCTGTTCTGTCAAGAGTCTCACTCAGGCAGTCTGTATTGTGTTAAGCTATTATAACCTTGTTGTAATATGTCATTCCCAACTCCCACTCTTATTGTTAAGGGCTTGACCTAATGGCTAATTACTTGGCTGCAATCTACTTAAACGACTACTTAGGTTAATGTAGCACAAAGGAGATGCTGCCTGTCATTACTTGCTGAATCCCCCTGAATCTTGGTGTTTGAAGTTGGTGTTTTTTTTTGTTGTTTTTAAATTGATAAAATGTTTACTCCAAAGATTAACTCCAAAGTGTCTGACAGGTTGGAGATTTTTAGAGTTAACTTGCAGATTTTTATTTTTTTTTTTGGCTGAATTGTTTTGGTGACTTGTGTTCAAAATTCTTGCCAGTACATGTGGATTTGATTACAAACCAAAGGATGGGAATCAGCGATGATGACTTGAAGAGTTATGATGGCTGGCAAGGTGATTTCAGAGGCTCATATGTGCGTTACTTTCAGTTTCATCCTTTGGTGGGGCACCAGTGGTGGCTTACAAGCATGTTCAATTCACCAAGAGATTGCAGACGGAGCTAAGAAAACCTTGATGTTCCCTTTAATGAGTCATTTAACCATTAAAATGACTACAGAACTGGAAAAAAAAATTGCATTTTGTTTTTCAGTCTGTAGATAAGATGGGAAATCACATTGTACAAAACGAATAATTACACCACTTGTACTTACTGTGCCCTGTAGAGAACATGAAAGTTGCTCTGCATAGTATTGAGCAGAGTGCTTAGATACACTCCAAAAAGTGCTGCTCCGTGTTACGCAGAATGGTATGTAAGGTACTATAGACATTTGTAAAAGTGCGATGGTCACTTTTCCCTTTTTATTCTTTTCAGGACAGAGCCTGGGTTACGGATTTGTGAACTATGCTGAGCCGAAAGACGCTGAGAAAGCCATCAACACTTTAAATGGACTTCGACTTCAGACCAAGACCATAAAGGTGAGCAGAGACTCCTGATCTCGCAAGTGAAATCTCTTCCTGCTGCCGTGACCCACAGTCAGAAAGGGCACGGTGTCAGAAGGCTTGGGAGATTTTCGATTTCATCAAGTCAGCAAGGCTGAAAAGCTAGAGCAGCAGCCTGGGACAGACACACACACACACACTCTTTCTCTTTCTCACTCTCACTCCTGACCTCAGCTCAAGTAGTTTTGGGTTGATTTTTCTTGTTTTGTTGTTCCTTCTGTGAGACTGATATAGAAGAGATGACTTGTGTTATAATTTTCCACATAACTGCTCTCCTCTCCTCTTCACTGGTATTCAGTGTCTTTCAAATGCCACAGCCACGGAGCAGACTATTACTCAATTTGTGTGTCTGGCCATATACTTTCCATGTCTGCTATTTAAGATTTAAGTTGAAATGGATGTATGCGCATTTGGTAGTAAGTGTTTTTTCTTTTTGTTTGCTTTTTTTTGTATGTTTGAGTTGACTGGCATCTGATTGAACTGTATAGAAAAGAACAGAGGAATCAAGAAGTAAAGCATGAGGTCTTGCACTAGCACCCTCAAAGCACACACACTCACATGCACACGCATGCATCCATATGAGCAGATGCTCCCCAAAAATACTCCAGCAGCACTTTTAGAAGTGCAAATAACCCTTTCCCATGAGCTGATGGAATCTGCTTTGCAAGTATTATTGTGAAATGAAGCATGAAGGTGCAAAGATGGATGGATGGAAGGATGGATGGGTGTGTGATGAGATGAAGGTTTCTCCTTGACGGTCTGCCCTTCAGGTCCCTTCCACAAGGGTGGGGGGTGGGGTCTATCGATCGCAGCGCTCAGCTGAGAAAGGATCCCATTTGGCGGTTTAATTAGCGTAGGGGCGTTTTTATTGATGGGAATCCATCGAGGCGACCGAGAGGTTGCTGTGGGGAGAGCGAGTGCACATCCTTATATTAAGGCATGTTGCAGCACACTAGGCTGTGATTACACACAGCACAAGTCCTGCAGAGTCCAGATAACACACACACACGCCCCTGCACATGCTCAAATGTGGGACCAATCTGAACTTCAAATATGAGCGTACACGACCACATAAAACAAACCCTTGTATTCCAAGCGCCCTTTTGTGAAACGGTTGGGGAAAAAAAAACAAAAAACTGAAGGCCACTAGGTCTATTTGTCCAAAACGTGAAGGAAATGGTGATGGTGAAAGGAAATCTGTAGAGACCAGAGGCCATGCATTATCTATGTCTGGCTAGTATAAAAACTGATCAAATGACGCACAAGACCAAGTGACTCAGAGGAATAGGATGTCTGTTCTTCGTCCATTTTCATGGAGCTACAAAACTTATTAAACTTTATTAGGGTCTTACTCTGAGATCAGAAGTCTGCTGTTCTTCTGGTTGTTCGTCTGTCCCACTTAGTCCTTTTTCCAGCAGAAACCATCACAACCTCTTCCAATCGGTGTGTCATTTCTGAATGGGATGTGAATCTGCAGCTATCCAAATCAAAGTAATATTGTGTGATTCGTCTGCATATGTGGATCGATTGGTAGTGTTGGTACTTAAGACTGTTGCATTATCAGATCATTTGCACTACGTGATAATTTACAGCTATGCTGACTTGCTGCGTAATGCACTCCATCTTGGAGAAGGGGAAGGAATGGAGGTAAGAAAACATTTGGCCACACCTCTAAAATTTACATGTGTTTTTAAACTCCATTTCACCTCTTCATATTGACAAGAAAAGAAAGAATGGTAGTTAATCTGGTGTTTGGCTATTGTGTTCTCTTAAGTGAGAGCTGGTGGAGGAGGGGTGTGTGGAAGAAGCCTACTGAGCCAGCATGACCATTGAAGACAGGATTAGTGTGTGCGAGTGCTTCACCAGCGCTTACTTCCACCCTCCCTACTTCCCTCCATCAGTCGCTCGCTCCAGCGAGAGCCCACAAAAAGCAGTTGCCAGATCCCAAACTCCAGAAACATGCCGGCTCTCATCTCACCCCTGTCTGTGTTTGCGTTTCATGGGATTATAGTTACTCAAATGTGGTGCTGGAGTGTTGCAGTGTCAATCATAGGATTATTGTTATCTCAAATCGCATGCATACGTCTGCAGTCACTAGCTTTAAAGCACCTTCATTATGATGATTTAATCACTGTGGGTATTTCTGAGTAAGAGGAAGGATTTTGTGGTGGTCTTAATGGGCAGTTTGACAGTTTATTTGTTTTCTTCTGCATAGTGTAGGCACAGTTTGAGTTGAATATATGTTGAGGTCACTGCTGATTGTTGATAACTGCTCAGTGAGAATTTAGCAACAAGCCAGGGCTGGATTATAAGAGGAGAGAAAAAAAAGCATTTATAGAACAAACGCCTCCATGTTCCATATTGGCATTTCTTCAGCATGATGGCAAATACTGTCAAACTGTTTGTCATAGTTAACAAGCTTACAACGCCCCTAAAAGGGGAAGCTGCACAACTCCTGTCTACAGAAGAAAAATACAGTAAATTGCCTTTAAGTGGAAAGACTCAACAAATGCTGTTGCACTTAAGACAAGTTATTGCCTGTAATGTTAGTTTGTTGCAGTTTGATGAAGAAGCAACAGGAATCAGATGTTGATCTTAATTTAATCTTATAATTTCATTTTAAAGTGGAAGTCATTCAGCTTCATTCACGTTTCAATGCAAGCCTGAATAGATAAACAAAGTAAAATGTACACATTCTGACAGTGATTAGGGTACATTTAGAACTGATTCTTCTATTGTTTTAGGTTTTTGCTTTTTTGATGCTGCGTCACATCAGATCACAAACATCACAATGCTGGTATTTTGGGTCTCTAGACAGACTTGACAGCAGGATTGAGAATCACTGCTATACATACCTTGTTTAAACTGGGCTGCTGTTCTCTATTTTCTGGTGTGGTTTGTGTGCTTGGCTCAGAAGACCTTGTCAGCAGGCTTAATAATTCCCTGCACTGACTGGATAATGACACCCGGGGTAATGCACTTGAGCTCTTGTTTGTTTCCTTGATATTTACTCTGCATTTGACTGTATAATGTGTCGCTTGTCTTGTCAGGGTTTTATTTATATATTTGCTTACCTATATGCTTGACATGATGCCCTGGTGACATTTCAGGTGCATGCAAATACCTAGTCATTTACTCAAGTTGAGTAACCATTTCCCATAAAAGACTACATTGCCATCCCCAACACACACACACCCCCAACCCACCCAACCTGCCTCATAGTACTCACGATTCACCTTGCCATGAGCGTGCACTCCAGCTTGGTAGGCCTTTCCAGCTAAAAGCAATATGGCCGCCCTCTCCTTTTGTTCAACACTTGGCGTTTGTAATGTGATAAATGAATCTCTTCCAGCCCTGGCTGCGGTGCTTTTAAAAGCAACTGTCCTCTCTCCCCCAGCCTTCCCTCCAACGCATGCTCTCTTCCAACGCGCGCGCACACACACACACACGCGCGCATACCCTTGCGTTGGCAAGCATTTTTTTTGTGTGTGTGTGTGCGAGGCTTGTGAAAGTCAACAGGGAGATGCAAGCTGCTCATGAATATTTCGATTTGCATAATTGTGGCAGAAGTGTTTCATTGTAGCGCTAACGTGGCACGCGCCAAATTAGCAGACCCTTTCTTCGCGGAGGGCAAACGGGCGCAAGATGATCGCCCAATTCACAGATTTTAATTGGTCCGGTTTCGTTAACCGTGATGAGACGACAGGGATAGTGCCGTGTTTGTTGTTGACTGTGTATGCTCTCATTATTTTGTGCTTGTGTGTGTACATGGTGGCACATGGGAATGTGTGTGCATGTTGAAATGCCTAAATGGAAAATTACCGTTTTGGTATGCGTCATGTATGCTTTGCTAAAAGTGCTTTTTGTGTCCTCCCAATGTTTTAGGATGTTCATGTCTCACTAGGCTGTGTGAATGCAGGGTGTGTGTGTGTCATCACTCCCATCACTGTCGGTGCTTTGTGCGTACACGTGTGGGTGCGCGTTGGTGCATACCCGTGTACCTGTTTGTAGACATTCACTGGATATATTGGTCTTAATGGGCATTTGTGTTGTCCTAACGGTGTAGAAGGGGAAGAGCACGCATATCTACATTAAAATAAATAAATAAATGAACTTCACTTATCTCCAATACCCATCTAGTACGGATAACACAGAGGTAGTTTATAAAACAGTTTGAATTTTGTTTCTAGGTGTCCTGGATCAAAAGTTACAGCACTTTGAAGACAATGAGAAGTTGAGTGTCAGACATTAGCACTTTGTTTTCTTAAAATGCACTTGCTGTGGTAGACACAGCCACCTTTTTTGTATATCATTGTTGGTTTATGAAATTAAACTATCCCTCTTCATGTTTCTGACATGAAACGGAAGAATAAAATATATCTAAAGGACTTCTGTCAAACATTGAAAACATGATGTTCTGTCATGCCATTATTGTAACTCCGTTACCATAAATCCCCCCCACATCAGAAAATGAACAGAATTTCCAAAAGAAAGTACCTTGATGGGACACTTAATGTAGCGTATTCCATTTAAAATTTTTCATGCAAACAATCAGAAATAATGTCAGGTTGAAATCTGTAACTCGGTAACGAAATTACAGTGAAATCACAAAATCTGATCATATACTAATTATTTTATACAAAAAGTTGAAGATTGCAATTTGGAACTTAATAGCTATGGTGCCCATATCTTAAACGGCTCAAGTTTCATACCCATTCCCACCATGTCTGTTCCTGTTTTACTCCTGTGACTAACCTGTCTGAATAAAAGCAAACAAGCTTAACTGCTGCTAGGCTAGGGTAGTTCTTTTATTTCTTTAATTTTTACAAACATGAAAAATGATTCAAACATGATTCAAATAGAAACATGATTGCGTGGTTTTAAAATGTTGTAAACTGAGACCTTGATGATTTTTAATGTACAAAAGTTGTTAATTTTCTGTAACACTTACCAGGCATTTTTTCCCCTTAACAATCGTATAAAACTTAACAGAAAAACTTTTCACTAAATTAAGTATATGTAGGCGCACACAAAATGAGATTGCTTTTGAATATCGGTTCAGTACTTGCCAAATGGCATCAAAAATGTAGTAGAAGTGTAGCTGTTGCCCAGTGATCTTCCCCAGAAGTATCCAGGTGTCTAATGTGTTAGGCATGTAAATATCTGTGTAGACATTGAATTCAATATGTGCATCAAAAGGATAGTTCACCCTTGATGGTCAAGATTCAAGATGATTTTTATGACGCGTCATTATTCTAGTAAGAGTGTAAAATTCATCTGTTTTGATGATCTGTCTATCCATGCATTGATGTTTCCCAGTCCTAGTAACATTACCTTAATGTAGCTATAAGAGTGAATGCCGATGTTTTATAAAAGTAAATCTTTTCAGTGGCAACCCATCCTAAGACTCCAGTCTATGCAGCAGTTGTGTGTTTCAAGGCAAATGATTGCTTGCTTTGTTTTCTATGTGTGTACATGTGTGGGAGCGGGGGGTTGTTCCAATGATATGTATGCGTTCCTCCTGTCGTACTGACCCATCTCTCGTCTCTCCTCTCCCTCCCCCTTCGCAGGTGTCGTACGCGCGCCCCAGCTCGGCCTCGATCCGTGATGCTAACCTGTACGTGAGTGGCCTGCCCAAGACCATGACGCAGAAGGAGCTGGAGCAGCTCTTTTCCCAGTACGGGCGCATCATCACCTCACGCATCCTTGTCGACCAGGTCACAGGTGAGCCTTGTGTGTGTGGTTTCTGTTTTTTTAAATAAAGAAATGAATTAAAAAACACATCCTCTCTCACACCTTCATCTTCATGCATTTTTATTTGTTATGGTACAGAGAGCAAGCTGTTTTTTTCCCAGGAGCATTGAAGTAAAATTGATTAGCATGAGGAAAGAACAGTAGTTTGAACAGGTGCTATCATTCATTCTCTCTTTTCCCACTAATGCTATGGTCATTGCACGCTGCTGTCAGAGAAGTCTTTTGTTCTAGTCAGGAGCCCCTGTTAGGTAGATGCTGCGATTTTGGTCAGAGATACTGGTTGCCACATATTCCACTGACAGCAGCCCGAAATGAGGCAAGGAATTTGGTTGCGAACGAGAATACTATACCAACAGTGCGGACCATACACATTCTATCGAGCCAGTCAGCTGTTTTTTGCATTTTGAGCACATCATGTTCGCTCACCCCTCTCGCCTTCACTGACCTACAGATCCTGTCACCTTGAGATACCACCACTACTACCACCCAACCCTCAGTACTACTGCTAGCACCAGGCAACAGGAGCATCAGTTTACTAGCAAGTGTGAATAAATATGCATGTCGACTGAGGTCAGGGAAATGGCTTATGAAATGAAACTCAAACAGTGACTAACTGTTCAATGTAGCACACCCGTCAACTCACCACCTCGAGACATACACACTCTCTCTCTATTCATCCGTGCCCCCTCCACGCTATACCATCCTCCCATCCCCTCCCCCAACATGCTGCTTGTCATTTCTCTCACACACACACCGACGCATGCACGCTCACTCACTCCCCCTTCTGAAGCTGTACCCCGAGGTGTCCTTTAATGTCTCTTCGTGGTGAGGAATAAAATAAATTTACAGCTCTTATAATCTACGCTCCCCCAACTGCCGAGTGGAGAGATGACGGGTGGGTGCGTGCGTGTTTGTATTAGCCATGAAACGCTAATAAACTGCAGCTTGCTTACATGCTAGCCCTTCCCCCAACCCCTCAGTTCGTGCATACACACACACACACACACACACACACTCACTCACACTCTCTTGCTTGCTCCCTTTCATATGCGCGCACACACACACACATTCTCTCTTTTCCCCGAGAGGCGCACAGTGTTTTTTGCCAACACGGATTAGGGACACGCTTGCTTCTTGTTTTGGATTTTGTTGCCAAGGATGTCTCCCCCCCCCCCCCCCTCCCTCCTTTCCCACACTCTCCTCCCAGTCCTCTTTCACTCTCAATGACTGATCAGGGCTCTACAAAGCTGTCAGACTGTGTGTGTATAGTTCCTGGTTGCAGCTAGCAAATGAAATCTGACCATTTCTGTCCAAACTATCCTCGGAAATGTTGGGCTCCTCTCCACGCTGACTGCAAGTGACTTGCCGTCTCTACCTGTTCTGTACAACCACAGACAGCTGGGGATTTGCTCCTCACTGAGGTTATGAAGGCTTTGATGGCATAACTTCATACTGTGCAGATTGTTAAAGGTTGTTTGCCTGTAAGCGCATGTAAGTCATTGGAACATGTCTGTGTTAATGAGACTAATTATGACGACTTCATCTTGGCCCTATTTTGGGGTGTATGTCTGTGTATGGCTCGCTCTCTAGATGTGTGTTGCGCTCTCCTCTTTTCCACTGCAGGAGTGTCCAGGGGTGTGGGCTTCATCCGCTTCGACCGCCGTGTGGAGGCAGAGGAGGCCATCAAGGGCCTGAATGGGCAGAAGCCTCCGGGAGCCTCGGAGCCAATCACGGTGAAGTTTGCCAACAACCCCAGCCAGAAGACCAGCCAGGCCTTGCTCTCCCAACTCTACCAATCGCCCAATCGAAGGTACCCAGGACCCCTTGCACAGCAAGCGCAGCGCTTCAGGTAAATAGCTGCACCATGCTAACTGTGTTTCTTGCATTTTTATTCAAACCACAAACAATGGGTTCTTGACACCTTGGTACACTCTAACAACTGTTAACTGTAGAATTATGCATCCTTAGGATTAATGTCTGCTCTGATCCAACATTTTGGCTTCCAAAACGCTGTTTTCAAGCACACCTTGGGACATTTGCAACAGTTTAAGAGATTAAACCAGAGTAGGTCAGATGCTAACACTCCTTTTTACTATCCCCTCGTTTGACAACAGTAATGTCATTACTGATTTAGTTGGGTGAAATTAGTTATCCTAATTATCCAGTCATCATAGTCATCCTTATTTAGCAAGCATGGCACAACTACATACATGCAGTAGTCTTTTGTTTTTCAACTGAAGCTGGTTTTCCAGTCTTTTGCCGTTTTGTTAGCTAGTGGAGGACCTAAATGATATGGACAAAATGCCTACATTATGCTCAGGACCAGAAAAGGAATGGAAGATGAGGAAGGTGCATCCCATTGACCTCAACAGAGCCATCAAAAACCATCATGCGTCTTGAGATCAGATGGGCACTCTTGAAGTGTTAGAGTAGCTTGAAATTAGTGAAGGTTTGCTTTTTAGGATGTACGTGGTTGGTACGTGGTGTACAAAACAGATGCAAACAGAGTAGCTGTTCAAAAATAGAAAGGGGAGGAAAAATGGCTATATTTATGCGTCTGAAACCATACTTGTCTTGGGATCCGTGGAGAATGGTGCGTGCGTGTGTGTGTGAAAGAGAATGTGGGGCTCTGCTGCTGCTAAGGTGGAGCGGAGCTCTAGAGTGGTGCCAGAGATGACTCCTGCATTCACATTTCACCATCATCCCTGCTTATGCACAGCTCTAGTCTTGTCGCGTCACATTTTACTCTACCTGTATGCGAGCCTCTGAAAAACAACCCCCCCCCCCCCCAAAAAAAAAAAGCTTGAGTGTTTTGTGTGCTACTCATCAGTGGTAGACTTGAAAATGACAGTCCATGACTCAAAATATGACTGTTGCATCCTTCTCTATTGCCTTGTTGTTTTTAACCCAAGCTATGCCTTTTACAACAAGACAGAGATTAGGAGCTCCACTAGATATTCTAATAAACTGAATTTCATTTTAGGTTGGACAATCTGCTAAACATGGCATATGGAGTAAAAAGGTAACTAGATTTTTTTTTTTTTTTCTGTGATCTGTAATGTGTGTGCTCAAGCTTGCCTTTTTGTGTGTGTGTGTTTTCTGTTTTATTTTATATTCATTCGTTTGTTTTATTCGTTTATATTGCTTCACTGTCTGTGTACTCACAAAGCCATTTCACCTCATTCAGCTTGAACTCTATGGAATTGAATTGGAACCGTGCTCAGTTTCCCGCTTCTAGAACAGACTTGTAGTAACTGCCTTCCCTGCTCTCAGACCCTACAGCTGCATTGATGCAGAGAACCCCTTTCCCCCTCTCCCTTGTTCTCAACCTTTTCTCTTCCTTACTTCTGTAAGTGTATATCTAGGTCTAGGTGGGTGGAAGGTTTGCGACTGTTCCTTTTGCTGTTTGTGTGTGGGTTTGTCTGGGTGAGTAGTGTGCATGTGTCTGTGTGTAATTTGTGTGATGGTTTGTAAGCCTGCACTTGAGCTGGGCAGTGAGTGTGATTCAGTCTGGCAGGGCAAAGGCTAGTGAGGGTCACATGGTTGGCACTCAGTGCCTACCTGCTCTCTGGGCACATTAGGCCCCCTAGCACATTCCCCTCAAGCATTTCTCTCTCTCTCTCTCTCTCTGTCTCTCTCTCTCTGTCTGTCTCTCTCTCTCTCTCTCGCTCTCTCGCTCTCTCGCTCTCTCCTCTCTCGTCTCTCCTCTCTCTCCTCTCTCCTCTCTCTCTCTCTCTCTCGCTCTCTCTGTGTTGTCTCTCTCTCTCTCTCTCTCTCTCTCTCTCTCTGTCGAAACATAAGCCCCCCCCCCCCCCCCCCACAAGCCTAGCACATGCACAACACACTTGCTGTCTACAAACAGATTATACAACTGAAACACAAACCCCTTCACCCCTCAAGCATGGCACACGCAATGTACACATTTAACACGCGCGCGCGCACACACAACCCCAATTCCCCTGAAGCCTGGCACACAAAGTGCACACGCTCACTACAGACGTAGCACTCACCCATAGTATACACCACTTGCACAACTCATGCGTACAGCCTGACACATGCATGCACGCTGTACTCAATGTACACACCAGCGCGCCAGTGTCTAGAGGCGAACACGTATAGTCCACAGTCCAACTTGCATAAGATTGGTACAGTGTAGACTTTTCAAGTGCAAGTCAATGAACTGCTACACATCCCTTTTCAGTTTCTTCTAGACTATTCTAGTGGTTAAGGAGCCAGAGAAGTTTGGGGTTTGCTTCCCAGCTGCCACTGTTGTGTTCTTGAGAAAGGCACTTGTCCCTGACTTGCTTTAGAGTGAACTGGCCGGGGTTGAAATGATGCATACAAGTTGCTTTGGATAGAATTGTCAACCAAATAGTAAAAAATAAATTGCATAGATTATTAGTTGTACTTAATTAGGATTTAAATGGAAAATGATGGGGGATAGGGGTGCGACAGGTCATGCTTTGAGAGAATCATGCGTTACTGCAGTGCTGTATGAGGTTTTTGGAGTTTCTTATTGAAGACCCTGGTTAAACACACACTCCATTTGAGCAACACACACACAGTTTTACTCATGCCGGACTCACATGCACACACTCTCATATCGACCCCCCAGTCCCTTGTGAGCCCCTGTGAGCACATTTTGCCCTTATGTGCATACCCTGGCATGCTAATTCCCTTGCACTCACACTCAGACATGCACACAGGCTCTGTCTAGGCCCTTTGGTACACACACACACACACACTCCTCACTCACTTGTCAGGTCGCGTGTGCTCAGAGATGGCAACTGGAGCGTCTAATCTCACGTGAAGTTGCTGAAATAATTCATGCACTCCTGGATAATGTACCTCTCAACCTCTGTCTGGCTATTAGTTTTATTTTTTGTTAAGCCTACCCCACCCACCACCCCCTCCACATTTTGCTTGTGTTGGCACAGTTGGCACTTTACCATGGCAGGGCGTGCCCCAAATTTCTCCTTTTTGTGTTCAGGCCTCAGTGTACAGTTTACACAGTGAAATGAGCTTCCCCTTGGGTGAACAAAACTTGAGTAGAAGTCTGCTTTCTAGACATTTCTCTTCCACAGAGGCTTGTTCTGTCTATCTAATGTAAAAGGTTTCTTTTAATACAACAAAGTATTTAAAATGATTATGGAAAGTATCTTTCTGTTCCTTTTACCACATGCTTTTGCTGACTGATCACACCCTAATACTAATGGGGGGATATTGCACTCTACCTGCAAATCAAGCGCTTTAGAAACAATGTCTGAGCATTTTGCGGCACTCATCTTAAATGCTCATCAACTCATCTTATTTATTCAAATTGTCATTTGAGAGTGTACCAAAATGGTCTGCCTGAAGTTAAACGCACAACTTCTCATCACATGACGCATTTTAAATTTAGTTTGTTTTTTTCTTTAATCAAAATGACGAGCATGTTTATCTTATTTATGCATGACATTCGTGTAAACAAAAGTAAGCATCACTTAAGAGTTCCCAATTAATGATGGTATTGTACACTAACTATATCTCCTCACACCATTTCCTAGTCTGGTGATTGGCTGGTTATTGCATTCAGTGCCCGGTTTTCACCACTTCTCTGTCCGCCGTCTGCTCTGTTTTACAGTAGGTTCTCCCCCATGGCTATAGAGGGCGTGTCCAGCCTAGCAGGCATCAACCTCCCGGGGCATGCTGGCACAGGTTGGTGCATCTTCGTGTACAACTTGGCACCGGACGCGGACGAGAGCATCCTGTGGCAGATGTTCGGGCCATTTGGCGCCGTGACCAACGTCAAGGTGATCCGCGACTTCAGCACCAACAAGTGCAAAGGCTTCGGCTTTGTCACCATGACCAACTATGATGAGGCTGCCATGGCGATTGCCAGCTTGAATGGGTACCGCCTGGGAGACCGGGTCTTGCAGGTCTCCTTTAAGACTAACAAAACGCACAAGGCTTAAACGTTTGTCTCGTGATCGTTTCTTAAGAAAAAGTTTCCCAAACTCTCCCATCCCTGTGGTATGGGTTTGCATATGGGAACGGGGAAGTATTGCGGTATCCTTTCTACATTAGTATATAAAAGAAAATATAAAAATGAAACAAAATGACATTTCTAAATCAGTGTTACAAAAAATGATCCAGTATTCAGCGTCCAGCAGTGTGGTCTTTTTTTGTTTGTATGTTTTTCAGTTGGTTTGGTTTTTAGTGTTCTTTTGTTTTCCCTTTTGTTGCTAAATTTCAAATTGTTGAAAAGAGAATTGTATGGAGAACTTGTTTCGTTTTTTTTGTTAAGTAGATGTGCATATTTTGAGTTCTGTTGAATAAAGAAGCACTGTCTAAAGTAACAATGAGGTGTTTTTGCATCTTGTGGTTTTGTTGCACATCAGCTTCTGGTTTGTGTAAATTTTTTTTTTTTTTTTTGCCTATGTTCTGCGTTGCCTTAGGTGCGTTAAAGTTAAAGTGCTAAAAGTATTTATTTTCATTGCATTGTTATTTTATTTATTTTCATTTTGTATTATTGATTGGCTGCGTAATGTTGCTTAATGTAAATTGAATGGTAAGAAAAAGACAAAAAAAAAAAACTCTTAAAGCAGTACCTTGCCAAAGAGCTAAGAACCTCTTTGATGTGGGTTTAAGAGCATCTATTTTTATAAACAGAAACATTTGGAGAACACTTTTTACAGGACCTGGAACAAATATTTTGACTTGGATACTTTGAGAAATATCTTCATATGACACCTCGTGAGCTTTTGATCTTTACCAGAGAGTTTGCAGAGGTTCAAATTTCTGGGAAGATTTATGATGTAAAAGATACCTTTTGAGATCTTTGTATTAATGTCTTTAGATTCTAGAATCAATGGCAGTGTTTCATTTATTTAAAAAAAAAAAATCGTCTGTGGGTTGACCAATCGCACTGATTGTTGAGACTAGAAACCCGCGTTCAGATTAGATTTTTTTCTCCTCTGAAACACAGAAGATAAAATACAAAGGTTTATTCCACTTTCAAAAAAAAAATAAAAAAAAAACTTGCATGCAAAATTCTCTCCTTGGAATTCATTCAAAAGGTTTGGGGTGGATGGGGTTTAACAAATCAGATCTTCCCTCAGCTCTCCATTCAGGCAAAAGCTCATGGTGTTTTTGGTAGTGTACTTATTGTCAAAGACGCCTTAGTCTTTAAAAAAAAAAAAAAAAAAAAAGGAAAAAAATGGCGATAAAGTGAAATCAAGGGATTGACATGCTTTATGTGAAGGCTAAAATTAAAGTTAGCCAACAAAAGCAGCAGCTTCAAGTATAAATAAACGAAAAAAAACAAAACAAAAATTTAGTTTGAATGAGGCTCTGTGTGGGGAGGTCTGCTCCTTCTGCAGAGTTATGTACATAAGTACTTTTCCATGTTGAGTGAATTGATTTGTTTTTTTTTTTTTTCCTTTTGACTTGCAAAGTGCTTTTTATTTTCTTTTTATAAGAGTAAGTATGGTCTACTTTAAAAAAAAAAAATACTTGATTTATTTTGTTTTCATATGGACTAGCATTAAGTGTATCAGATTTGTTGGTTGTTTGGTCTGTAGATAGTCTTGCTTATGCTACTAAAAAAAAATATAGGCATTTAAGTTGGTCTGAGTTGACTTGATATTTTGTTTGTTTTGTTTTTTTATATCTATATAAATATACATCATAAATATATATTTATGTGGTAAAGATTGAATATAAGCCACAGTTTTGAACTACTTGATTACTTTTTTGTTTCCATGTTCATGTATACATAATGCATATAACCTGTTTTAAAAAAGAAAAATCGTACAAAAGGTGTATATTGCTTAATTTATGACAGGGGAGTTTTGACGAGGCAGTTCTGCGGCCATAGTGACTAAAAAAAGAATTTCGATTTTTAAAGAGGGAGATAAAAAAAATCCTGAACGTCTTGCCTCTCTTTCACACTCATGCAAAGGAAGGCATGGCAAGCCTTAGATGCACTGATGACTGTACTTGCATCCAGCTTTGTATTTATAACTGATTAATATTCATGCTTCCCCTTATTACAAGCAGTGTGCTATGCATTATATATTTATCTTTGCAACTGCAACTTTTTTTTTTCCCCTTTTTGTTTTGAGATTTGTTTATTCTTGGTTTATTGGAAGTGTAGAGGTTTTACATGAGTCTAAATGAGCTGTGAGATACTTGCTGCTGTGGGACTTGGGTCACCTCTGTTTCCATGCCTCTCTATTCCCCACACACCCTTTTCCCTTTTGGTTTCCCAGCCCCCTCCTTTTTTGCGCCTGTCCTGAAGTCCTTGAGGAGATTGAGAAAACGTGATGGATGGAGAAAATGTGGTGGTGGGTGGGTGGGGTTGTGGGGGGGTTCGTTCGGTTGGAAGATGGGGCAGTGTGGTGTGGTGGGGGAGATGGAACTTGGGCCTGAGGTTTTCCAGCCCACCTAGTCTCAACTCTATTGTTTTTGTGGGGATGATTTATTTATTTGAAGTTGTACAGTATGACTTAATTTCACAGCTGTTTTTTTTGTTTGTTTTGTTTTTTTTTCCTTCATTTTTGGGGGATATAGAGTCTATCTTTTGAGTATTTAAAAAAAAAAAAAGATTTAAAACAGATGTACATGTTCTTTTCTTTGTGTTTGGAATACTTTGTATTTTTTCATGTTCAGTACATCAATAAATAAGTTGAAGGCAAATAAGTTGATGCTTGTTGTGCTTGTTCTTTGATTATCTTTGAGACGTATCCATTAAGTTAAGAGACTACCTTGCTAGTATCATTTGTTAGCATTCAACGGTGTCAGTCAGTGAGGGACATCAGTTGCAGCTGGCAGTTATGACTGAAATGCCATATATGTTTCAGTTTTTATGAAATGGCCAACTAGTGAACCAGTTTGCCTTCACAAAGAGTTACTATCGTAAAGACACTACTGAGAACCCAGTCCCATGTGGAGAGACCCTGGCAAAAGATCTCACTGGACAGACCAGACCTCTGTACTTGGATTGGGATCCCCCTTGCATCCAGCCTGACCTTGACATAGGTACTGTATGGACATTACTTTGTTACATTATATTACACAAGTATATGCTAATGAGATGGTTAAGCTGTACATGTCTGATATTTGACTGCTTTTCATTGTGTGTTTCACAGAGATGAAATACGTTAGCAATTGGATTGTGTTATTGACTCAACAGCAGTTCAGGAGCAGTTGGCAAAAATGCGACAAGTGGTGTTATCTAACTGTTAACAGTAGTGGAAAAGCCTTTAAATGGGCAGCTTTTAGCCCTGAATAGGAGTTTTACTTTTGACCAAAAGGGAGAGGGGGGATTCTTTTTTTTTTTTTTTTTTTTTTCCCTCTTTAAAGTTAGTGGAGTGTGTTGCTTGGTACCTTGCCACTTATGTTACTTACACAAGCTGGATTATACTAGTTGAATCCTCTGATGTTCTACCGTGATGAGACACGAAAACAACTTCAGTGGCAGGCTGTTCCTCCCCAATCGATTCATTGCTGTGCCATACTGAAAGCCTTGTGGTTTCAGGGCCAGGAGAACATTAATGGACTAGGCCCCAGCTCGCCTCTTTGTAGCTCCTCTATCCCCTGCTGAAGTCTGCAATTGCTGCAGATTTGAGGGACCGGCTCAGCCGTGTGTGGGTTGAGCACAAAGACTAGAGGGGGGGAGGGGGACATCTTGTGGAAGTGCCCAATCGAGAGTATTGATTCCCAAGACCAGGCGTTTCTCCACTTAAAGCAGGCAGCCTTCGCTAAGATGAAACACTTCAAAGCCCGAAGCAGCTAAGAGGCTCCTGGCGCTCGGCTAGCATTAGCGCCGTGACCTTCTGTTGACTTTGCACAGTTCTCAGTCTGTTTTGGTTTGTTTTGGGATTCATTTTTCCTCTTGAACCAACATGTTCTCGTTTCCTCCCCAAACAGGCATTTTAAAGTCCTTGGAGCTGCATAGCAGTGTTGTGTAATGAGCCCTTTGTCTGTGTCTCTGCAAAAAGTAAAAGCCTTGGAGTGCAGACAGTACGCTCCTTAACTGAGCAGAAAGGTTGAACCATATCTCAGGCTTCAAGGTAAATGAGTCAGTCTGGACTGTCATTCCATCTGTTCTGATGTAATTTAAGTGAATGGCCCACTGGAAAAAAAAAAAACCTACTTCATAAATGGAAGCTTGTCATATGACCCTATCAGCAGATAAACGGATATTGCCTGTATTGCTTCTTGATGCGCTGTGGACATTACCAGCAGTATGCCTTCAACCCATTTACCACATAGTGCACTATATAGGCTAAAGGATTTTCCAAATGCAAGCAAGGAGTGTGTACAAGTGCGAATAAAAACCCAGTGACAATCTCTATAGGGGCAAGAGGAAAGAAAAACTCCAGGGATTGAGAGTGCATATGTAGATGTTTTAGTAGACGTATGTATGGGAGTGTGTGTGTGTGTGTGTGAGCGAGAGAGAGGTTTCAGCGAGGCCCAGCCCAGTAACCCCCTCGCCTTGGTTAATGGCCCTGAGAGTGAGGGATGGCAGGCTGCGTTTGGCCAAAATGGCTTTCGAAATTGAGTCTGGGTCGTTTTATTTTCCTTTGGCCAAATCCAATCCTATCAGGCTGCCGTGCTGGAAGGGCCACATAAATTTCACCTGAAATACAGCGCCGTATCTTTCTCCTCTCTCCCTCCTCTTCCACACACACGCACACACCAACTCAGTCACAGTTTTTACATGCCGTAGTCAGAAGAGGGAAAAAACATCAATTCTAACAGCTTATTCTAGAGTGTGCTGCATCAATGGTTAAAGCGCAAAATCTAGTTCTTGCTCTGTCATTAAGTACTGCACTGTTGCCTTCCACCTTTACTGTGACTCCACATTTACTAACCCCCTCCTGACCAGTACCGCTCCTGCAACTACTCATCTAACCTCTTCTCACCCTCCTTATGTCTTTCGCCCATCTCTCTTCATCTTCTCTTTCCTCTTCAAGCCCTTCTCCCTCATTCACTGAGTCCTCCTCACCTCTTTGCTGGAGTACTGGTGGTAGAGGCATCTAGAAGATGACTTCCCATTTCTCCACTCCTGTCGTATACCTGGTGATTGGGGGAGTGGAGTTTGCTGTGGATTACACCATCACTAAATTACCCCCCCCTTTCTCCCACTCCAGTCTTCTGGGCCTTTACTGGATCCCCATCTTCACTTCACTTCTTCTTGTCTCTTTCCTCCCTTCCATCCCTCCTTCATTTAGCATTGGTATGGCAGGTGGCAGGCGTAATAGGGCAAACTCATGCATTAACTCCCCCCCCCACCCCATTTTCAAAAACCTCTGTGTCTGGATGATGGCTAGAAGAAGGGACAGTGTGTGTGTGAGAGAGAGAGGACAAACAGACAGGTGGGCGTGAGCGCGTGTGCGTGTGGCAGGCAGACGGATGGACTGGTGTGCGGGTTGTGTGTGTATATGTGTGTGCGCGTGTGTGTGTGTGTGTGTGTATATGTTTGTGTTTGCGTGCGTCAGTAAATTCGATGCAGTGCTGCTGATTTCAGCAGGTGCCCGTAAACACATTTGCATGGCGCTGTCTGCCAGCGTGATTTATGGCACCCTGAATTTTCCATTACGGTCATTTATAGCCACACACACTTCTTCCTGGCAGCCAACAGCACCAACACTCACCCCTGTGTGTGTGTGTGTGTGTGTGTTTGTGTGTGAGACCATTATGTGCATTTATAGCCTTGCGCCCATCTTCCTATCAACCTGTTCACCAACATGCACCAAAGTGTGTGTGTGTGTGTGTCCATTAATTTATGGGCCTGAACTCATATTCGTAACAATCTTCATAACCATCCAAAATTCTTGCTGCTGTGCTACTGGTTTGCTGTCTGTACAATTTACCATTGTGTGGATATGTCTGAATCAAGTCTGAATTGTGGTGAAAATATAGCTCTGCCACATGTGGCATTTATGTGTTTGAATTCAGCTTCCTTCTTTCACTCTTACACGCCGTAAACCCACTGCTGCTGTGCATGATCTCTGACCACACACACACACACGCATGCTGGCATACCCTGAGGCTTGCTCATGTTGCATCATGGGACTTGCTTGTAGGCCCGGTTCTGATTGATGTGATCCAATCCTAGCCTCATTCCTGTGCTCCTCCAGCGATTTACTGTGTGTGTGTGTGAGAGAGAGGCAAGAGCGATTTACACTCTCAGTTCAGGGACACCACTCATACAGCCATGGCCCTGTCAAAATCCATATGCCGCAGCCGATTGGCTAGTAAATTTGCCAGAATGGTCCTGCGTCCTTAAATGTCATGTCTATGTAAGAGTTTGTTGTTTTCCAGATGGAAAATATACTTAATGTAGTTTGATAGTCAATGCAGAACATCAATAAGTCCTACTACACATCATAATTCTTAACTTTTTGTAAGGGGCTATGTAACATTCAAACAAAGATACAGTTTAAAAAAAAAAAAAAAAAAACTTGCATCAAAAAGGTATGTAGACATTCTAGATGTTTCTAGAGATGCAATGATGCAGTGTGCCCAAGGTTCAATGTATATTGTGTGTTTTGAGCCACAGTAATAGTACAGTTTCAGTATTTCACTAAGAAAAATAAAATGACAGATACAGGCAATTACCAACCTGTTTTACATGAATTGTCTATTGCTAATAGCTGAACCCATATTGTAGATGTAATGCTTTTCTCCCCATGTCCCCAGTTAGCCTGTTTTTGTGTGTGCGTGTGCTTGCTGTGTGTGCTATGCTGTTGAGGGGGTAAGCAAACTCAGCAGACCTGCTGGCTGGAAGTTTAAGTGTGTGGCTGGATCAGTAGGTGAGTAACATCCGGTGCTAAACATACACAAGCCTACACACACACAAATATGCCACACTTACGTGGATGCCCAGGCATATTTAGGCTACATAATGTATTATTGTCCATCAACTATGCACAACTGTTTCTGTTCAGATGAACATCCCACACTTGATCAGACAAGCACAATCTATACATGCTACACACAAACTACAGATGCATACACAGATTATACTCTATACACACAATCAGAATTACACACAAATGACCCCTTACTCACAAAATACCACATACTTGTGTGCCTTGCCATAGACACACACGCACGCGCACACACACACACACACCACACACACACACACACACTCTTGGGTTGCTTGCGTAGGAGAGGTGGTGTGAGGTGCTCTGTGCCTGTGGGTTCATGTAAGGAAATCCCATAACTCCTCCTCCATTGCCTCCCCCATACCTTTCCCCCTGTTTAGCTTGAATTATTCATGTGCCTCTCAGCCCCGCCCCTCCAAACACGCACACTTATACTCATCACTCACTCCAACACACACACACACACACGCACACAACGATGCACTCAGATAGCAGTAGAGTAGTGGAGATGTTGTATGCCACTTGGGGGTTATGACATCATTTATACACACACACAGGAAGCAGAGTAATGGAAATGCCGCATGCCATTTTGGGATTATGACATCACTTTTTACACACACATTCTCTCTCACACACACACTCTGTCTGTCTCTCTAGGAAAGCAGAGAAGAGATGCTGTATGCTGTCTCCAGGGCTATCTGCTGTGGGTGGAGTGCTGTCAGAAAGAGGAGAGGGCTACATTTGCACGCACGCCGCCCGCCTTGTACTACTCAGACCCGGATGACGCACATGGTCTGAAAGATGGCGTGATCTTGCACCGACAGAGCAGGAAAGTGCATGTAGTCTGTGTGTGTGTGTGTGTGTGTGTGTGTGTGTGTGTGTGTGTGTGTGTGTCTGACCCACCCCCACCCCTTCCTTTTCTGTCTGGCAGGTACCCACCCATTTTCTCATTTAAAATTAAAGTGGAAAAGCCAAGAGGCACCACCGCAGAAAAAAAAAAGGCCCTGTTCGCATGGCATACATAAGTACGCTGTCCAGCCACTGGGGTTACTGCTTGCCACGACTAATGCGTGACTTGCCAGAGCACACACACACACACACACACACATCTATGTCTGTAGTAATGTGCCCATTTAGCCTATGTGCATAATTGTATAAACAAAAACAGCAAAACTAGTGATGGATTTCGAGAGACTAAGAGTGTTTTGCTGCAGTGCTGCCCTTTGGGCCAAACCTGCTACATAAACTACACAAGGGGAGGGGAAAAAAAAAAAAAAATCAAGCTCTTGTGTTATTCATTTGGTCTATTGCCAAGCACTGCAGTACGCCTTCATCTGACAACAAGCCTTGTTTTATTGTCTTCGGTAGTTACTTTAGGGGAGTCGAGGCGTATTTACTCGCGGGCGTTCTAGTTTGCGAGCGAGCGAGCGCTTGGGAGAGCCAAGCCAAGAGAAGAGAAGAATTATTGAGATGTGTTTCAGCCGTTGCTGCTATGACTGTATTGGATTGATCTGATTGATTCGGCACTTACTGTGCAAAAGCGCTCACTGTTTGACTAGCTCGCGATTGCGATTGGCCGAAGATCTACGGCCCGCCGCTGCCTCTCTGTTCTTTGGATCACTCTCAGTTGAGTCGGCCTTGAGCCTACAGCCTACAATTCAATTACATTTTTTGGCCTGAAACAGTTTAATCAAATTGAGAGAGCAATGTGTGTGTGTGTGTGTGTGTCTGTGGGTGGAGTTGGAGGGGTGTGGTGGTGTTTGTGGGAAGAGAGCCAGTAGAGTCTCTTATCTGTCCTCTGAAAAGGCTGTTGAACATATTAAATGAAAAAGGCTTCAGTGAACAACGGTGAGTTGAGTAAAAGTGGTGCAACATACCTCCACCCCAAAACCTGCCACACACAGACACACACACACCTCCACTCTGTGGTATCATGTCACAGATACGTCATTGATAAATTTACAAGAGCTTGCTCTCCACAAGGATTTCATCACCTCGCACACACACACAGGCACACATACAGGCACGCAGCCCTGTTTCTAAAGTAATTACTGATCCAGGATCAGAAGCCTGGCGTTACGCAACAACTTTTCTTTTTTTTTGCTCCCCTCACTACTTTTACCTCCCGTACACTCGCAAGTAGGAGAACGAGAACACTGCGGCTTCGAAGGTGCCATTGTTCCGCAAGGCCAGGAAATTGGGCCAGAATTTGGAAAAAGGGGAGAGAGCAGAGCGACGGTGCAATCAATTGTGGGGGCTGCGTATGACTATTCAGGGAGTCTGCGAGCTCCCTCCTGGCGCGAGGCAGTCCTACTTTCACACACACCTGAACACAGAATGCTGGCAGGAAAGGCCTGTGGACCTGCTCCCTGTCTAAGGCCATGAGTTTAGACATGGATAGTGATTCTTACTTAAGGCAAAGATTTGACAAATAACTCTTTTTGCCTTAGTCATGGACAGCACCTTTGGATTTACCAGAATTTCCTGATTATTAACCAAGATTAATACATAAATAGAAATTCCTGAAGCGTGCTTCCAAGCCTCCCAGGGCTACCTGAGGTTATAATTCAACTCATCTCCACATATTCCTACTGACAAGGACTTATCAATGCCACTCAAAAGCTCTACTTCCCATTCACTTAAGCCTTCTCTACCTTACACACAGTCACACTAGCATAGCTGCACATGTTAATACATGGGGGAGGGTACATTGGCATGCACTTGTTTCATTCATTCAACTATTCTGTTCTCCTCACCTTTACTCCTTTTTCTCCTCACTTCTCTACTCTCTTCATCCTTCTCTCTGTCACTCCAGTCTCTCATCTGATCCCTCTTTTATCTCTTCCTCTCCACCCCCTGGTCTCCTCTCCTCACACCTCCTCCTGTCTTTACTCCTCTCCTCTCCTCACAGACCCTTCTCATCTGCTCATCGGTCTGCTCCCACTCTTGCTCTCTTGAACTGCTCCATCTCCACCAACTGGGTTCATTATGTTACATAAAGTATACAGTATAGAAATTGTAATATCATTATATTGAACTTTACTTGACAGAGAACACGTTCATAGCAGCTGTCATAAATAGTACACAAAGCATTAATGACTTTCATAAGACATGACTCAGCATTCATACCCAACCTTTCATAAAGGCGAAAGACAGAATGGCAATAACTTATCAAAATAAAAGTCCAACGGTCTTAAAGCGGCTTTGCCGTTTTTGTTTTAAACCCGTTACCTGATCATGTCACACCTAAATAGTTCATGAATATCTTATGAAGTCAACTTCAAATGTCACTTTACCACACAAGTTGTGAAGTATTCATCAGGCATGCTTTGTGAGCAGTTAAGAACAGCTGCTTTGAATGCATTATGTACCCATCAAGTAAAGTGTTACCCTATAAGTTATACATTATGCAATGTAGTGTATATACCTTATGCAACATATTGTATATACTTGTATAATATATAGTATTCCATAAATCCTGGAAATATAACATGTAATATGTCATACAGCATAGTGTATAATGTTTTGATCTTCTGTCTACCCTGTTAAAATCATGCTTTGATTATCGCCCTTCTGTTCTCTTCTCTCCTCATTCCCTCCTTTGTCCTCTCCTCTCCTCTTCTCTAGTCCATCCCTTCTCTGTCCTCTCTGGGATCTCCATGGAGAGGTTCACAGATTAGCGTAGCTGCCTTGGCTAATCCTAGTTGGTGTGATGAGGAGGGGCTTTCGCAGCGTGTCACTTTCTGTTTCGCAGCTTGGTGTAAATCCTTCACACAAACAAGCCTTTCTCACGCCGTCGCTGCACCAGAACCGAAACGCCAATCAGCACACTGCCTTCTCTCTCAGGGAGACAACAGACGCCACTTCTTTGGCCATGTTATAGCCATTTGTCAGAACCTGCATTGATGCCATATTACTTTGTATATTTTGACACCTCTGCCCCCAAGTCAAAGTCTAACCTGGAAAAGATGACTTTAAGCAGGCAAGGGGTTTGCAGGTTCGAGGTGTGCAGAGGATTTTGTTGGAAATGGATGACCTCCAGGAAATGAGAGATAATGCCCTCTGCCACCCTCTACGATACCTTTTTCTGTTTTACTCTTATGTCGTCTTTCTTTCTGTCTCTCACTCCCTCCCTTCCTCCCTTCTGTTCTCTAGCTTTGCTTCTCTTACATTCTTTTTTACTCTATTCTCTCCCCCTCTCTCTCTCTCTCTCTCTCTCTCTCTCTCTGCCCTTCTTCTATTTCAGCCCTCTCTCGCTCTCTGTCTCTCTCTTCTCTCTCTCTCTCTCAGTCTGTTGCTGCAGAACCTGTAAGGTTGCGGCTGTTCTGCCGGTCTGGTCGCCAGGGACGATGTGGTGTCTGCAGGGTCGGGTCGTGGTCGCTGCGGCCAGTGACTGATGGTCCTCCGGACGCTGTGGCAGGAAACTGCAGCGCTTGGAGCCACGCCATTCTGCCCTCTAGCCCCCAGAGTCAGTGCTTACGCACAAAAAAATACACACATGCACTTGCACTTACTCTCTGCCTGACACACACACACACACACACACACACACACACACAGAGGCACTTGCAGTCACTTTTTCACTCTCTCTTTCTCACACAAGCACACAAACACACAAGCACATGCTCTCTCTCCGTGTGTGTGTGTGTGTGTGTGTGTGTGTGTGTGTGCGTGTGTGCGTGTGTGTGTGCGCGCACCCGAGCGTACACATGTGCGCCTATGCTTGTGTGACACTGTGTGAAGAAGGCTTGAGCGGATAGGAAGTAGAGCTTTTGAGTGGCATTTATAAATAAGACCTTGTCAGTAGGAATGTGTGGAGATGAGTTGTACTGTAACCTTAGGTGACCCTGGGAGGCTTTGAAGCATATCTAAGGATTTTTTTTTTTTTTTTACCCTTGTAGCAGTGTCAATAATGTATCCTATTGATCCTTATGTGCCCTCTTACAACAAACCAGGTCACATTTCTATAGCTTGTACGCATGCTTCTGCATACAAGAATACACACTTTTATTAGTACCGTGGGAGACATTCTGCGGTTCTGTAATACTACAGTTATACAGCTCCTGCATGATCACATTTGTAACCTGTATGGTTGTGGAGATGCAGGTCAACAATCTGGGCTTGTACGATATAAAGGATGGTATTGCTCAATTCAGTCGGTGTTTTGCTGGGAGTTTCTAGCTCTTTTCAGCACCTGTGTGAAACCATTTTTGACAGGGCTGCTTCAGACATTTTGAGAGTTGTGTATAGAGGCCTAGAGGCCCTAAGCATTCCTCAGTTTATGGAGAAGATTCATCCTGAAAGTAGTTGGCATGCAAACATACTTTGTGTGTGTGTGTGTGCGCATGCATGCGTGCGCACACACACATGTGCGTCTATCCTTGTGTAACTGTGTGTGAAGTAGAGAATGCTGGAGTGAATGGGGAGTAGAGCTTTTGAGTGGCATTGACAAATAAGACCTTTAGTCAGTGGGAATGTGTGGACATAAGCATTCTTCAGTTTGTGGAGAAGATTGATCCTGAAAGTAGTTAGCATGCAAACATATTTTGTGTGTGCATGCGTGTGTGTGTGTGTGTGTGTGTGTGTATCTCCTCCAGTATAGGGGGCTGGCTACTGTGCTTTTGGTTTTGCTGGCTACTTGCCTTTTGTTTTGATGCTTTAATGAGGAGGCTGTTTCTGAGGGCCTGCAACCCTGCTCTCCTCTCCTCTTCTTCCCTTTTCTTCTCTTCTCTTTTCCCCTCTGCCCCCCCCCTTTGTTCTCTCCTCCCCTCTTTTCCTCATGTCTTTTCTCACGTCACCATCTCACATAAGACAACAGGCATTTTTTAGTATATTTACTCAGAATGCTTTGTCCTGCACTTAGCTCACCACTAGATTACACACATTGTTTCACTGCACTGTAGCACCTTTTTTGTGTGCCGTACACAGGCAGAAATAATCACCTGAGATAATTCTGCGTTTATTGTCAGTGCCTCAGTGAACTATCAGCGGTGATTACCCCTGACAGGACTAACGGCTCTCGCAGAGGGCTGCACAGAAACAACAACAAACAGCAGCAACAAACAAGGAGAAAAAAAGGAGGTAATTTTGGCAGGATGACATTAAGGACATTAATTAGATTTTTCCTTGGTGTCTGCTGACAACACATTTTATTACAATCTTCAATCTGCATGCTGTGAGCAAATCACCTCTCAGGCAGGTGAACGGAGGGGGGGTGCACTGTGTGTGTGTGTGTGTGTGTGTGTGTGTGTGTGTGTGTGTGTGTGTGTTGGGGAGCTTGATTATTCCAGGCTTGCTGAGAGCGAACAGTCCGCCACGTTCCCCCAGCCCGTTCTATCTCACAGACCCCCTTCCTGCCTCGTCTGTAGGTTTGGCAAATACTGACAGAAAAGCCCAGCAAGGATTCTCTTCCCTCTGCTGTTGGTGGTATCAAAATGTGTGTTCAAAAATATGTCTTGCCTCAAGTAGTGGCCCTTATGATTCAACTAGTAGCATTCCACTTCACATGCTAAATACCCTCGTAGCTAAGTACCCAAGTAGCTAAGTAAACAGCAATAATGCATTTATAAGCAAACCTTATTGCTTGCAATCTACCTAAGTACTGCATACGTTTTTTTTTTACATGGGCAGTATACTTAAAACCTTACATCAGAAACATCTGTTGAGTCTTTGGGGGCATGCTGAAATACATTTGCTTCAATTACAGATTGTGGATCAGCTCATCCCTTAATTAAAATGCCACCCGTAATGCACCGTCCAATAGCTAATTATATGCAACAGAGAGACAACTGTTCCAGGACCCTCTATCAGAAGCTTTAGTAGTAGTAGCTAGTCCTGTGTGGTTACTGCATTGAAAAGTGGACTGTCATGGGACTGCCATGAGAATATACTGTGTGTATATGGGCAGAGCTAGCGTGCTGGGAGAAATGGACTCATAAATGAACCAGACGGTCTTCTAGCCCCTTTCTGCTTAATGGGATGCAGAGGGTATACTCACGCTGCCTACACTGGCAAAGAGTGTGTGTGTGTGTGAGAGAGAGAGAGAGTGCCTGGCGTGTTCCAACTGCAGTGTCGTAAATCTCGAGCTGTTTATGGAGCCCGGGCTGCTGGCTCCAAGCACCCTCGCCAGGGGAAGAAGACTTGGATGGGAGACACACACACACACACACAGATATATTCACACACACATTCGCACAGACACACACTCTCGTACACACACATCCGTCTCTTGATGAAAGCACACTGAGGCAAGCTAATTAATACAACATCCTCCAGCCTCAGGCTACTCAGCAGAGTACAACAAACGAGACAGAAATCTCTAGATGCGCACAGGAGCCCTCGGCCAGGAAGTGAGCCTCATCTGTAACACCTGAGCCAAAATGGCTGCCACTGCACAATTGTTCAGTCTGTGCCCTGTCAGGTAGCGACTGAGACAACTGATCCAAAATGGCCGCCAAAACAGTGGCATGCAATACTGCCCTACAAAGCCAAAGTGCAGTATCTGCAAAAATGGCAGCTTTTAGCATTTTTCTTTCACCGAGCCTAACTATAAAGTTCTATATAACTGCCAAATGTATGATTTATTAAGAAACCTACAAAACTCAACAGATTGAAGAGCAGATACTGCACTTCTGATTTGGGCAGAATAGTCATATTGTGAGTTATCTTGAGATCCGTGCCACATTTTGACGTGCCACAAGTATAGTTTTATATATATTTTTGTTTTTGGTTTCCTTTATCATTTGGACCCGTTTCTTACAAACGATCAACACTTTGTAAGCTGAGAACTTTGGAGAGGTATGTGTCGGACAGATTGAGCCGAGTAGGGAGAATGCAACGCTTTTTGTTATCTCAAGAGGGGGAGCCTGCTGGCAAAGCATGAGACGCACCAAGGACTCCAGGTGGTGAAGTACTCTTCCTGTTTGCTTCAGCGGTGGTGTCGGCAAACCGGCAGCGTCTGTGGAGAAACGTGTCTGTCGAGCTTCATCAAACAGCGGAAGGCATTGCCTGGAGATAGAGCTGTCTGTTGGGACTGCCGCTGCATGTCTCTCCATTTTAGCTCAGCTCAGGAAAAAGACTAAAAAAAGAAAACAACAAAACTCAAAGGGAGAGACCAGTCCCATAGAGAATGTGCTGTCGAGTGAAAACCCATCCCTGCTGATGTTCTGAAGCCACATCACTAAACGTACACGGAAAGTGAGAGGAAAAGAGAGAGAGAGAGACTTCTCCACTGTCAACGCTTTATGCTTGTTTCAGGCTGGCTTTGGCCAAATGCAATCTTGGAGGATGTCTTACTGTAATGGCTAAGTCCTCAAGTTAATGTCCCATCCCTCTTTCACACCCTTGAAAAGCACTGGGAGCATATCAGCAGGCAACCGTGACCCAATCTACCCTGAGATGAACAAACAAACTGAATTAAGCCGATGACCTGTGACGCAGTAGTCATTGTGTGTGCGAACGGCAGTAAACATGACGAGGGCTTCAAGCATAGAAGAGAAAAAAAAAATGAAAGGTAGGATGGGGAAAAATGGAAAAAGAAAGAAACACTGTGGGTATGGAATGGCAATAGCAGACTCCATTTAAACACACAGAGGAAAAGTGGTTGCTTGGCTGCTATTTTGCATTCACTCAATAATTTCCCTATTCAAATGCATGTAGCCACTGTGCTGTTGTGTGCAAGAGATAAGTGAGGATGTGGAAAAGAAAGCGAAGGGAAGGAAGAAAAAAATCACACAGGCCTCAATCCTATCAGTTGGTTCCTAGCAGCTTCATAATTGCACTTGCTGAGACCTCATTTTCCTTCTGGAAATAATGCAGAGTTTTCAGTTCTTTCTCCGTCTCTCTCCCACATACACATTCTCTCTCTCTCTCTCTCTCTCTCTCTCTCTCTTAACAGGAGGAATGACAGAAGAAAGGTGGGAGAAGAATATGTGATTTCTTTTAACCCATTACTGGAAATCAGTAAACGTTTAATCACTCTGTCCTGCTACATTGAAGGTGCATACTGCACTGCACATGCTTCACAAATGGAGCATCATTTGTATGACAGAGGTGTCCCAGCATTATGTAATCATCCATCCCCGTTAAAATATCCCTGTTGAGAACATAACAGTGTGGCACTGTACATTTTGTCAAAGCAACTGATATCAAAGATATAATGTGGGATGGGGCAATTTTTCATAAAGGTGTTAGTCTTATCCCGAGAATAACAAAAAACTTAAATACATCAATCAAATAAAGGGGGCGGGGGGGAGTAGTGTAGGTCTAGAACAAGGCCTAATCCATGTACCAAATGGTTGACTTTTCACACAACAGTGTTGAACATGGTTAGTCAGGGTGTTTTGTCACTAGCCAATGATATTTAATTAATGATTTTAGTGACGTAAATAGTCTGTGTTAGTGCGACTGATGCAAAAGGAAAGTGGTCACAGAAGAACTGGTCGAACAATGAAACTACAAAACTAATGAATCATGAAACGTGATTAGTTAAGACTACTGTGGAGGGAATCCAAAACAACACAGTGTGAGTCATTCAGGGAGGTGAATTGAAGAGCAGTGAAAGAGTAAAAGCCTTCCTTCAGTACGTGTACATGCACATTTAATCAAGCTGTTGGCAGTAACTGAGCTAGTAATTTAACTTGAGTATCTGAGTAATCTGAGTATACATACATGGGAAGAAAATTGAATTATTTAAGTGCGTTTGACTCCACGACAGTAGATGGCTATATACTCCCGCTCACGTTTCTACCAGCCTAGTTGTGGCTAATTCTTTTGCTATCTATGACTAATCCAAAAATGTTATGCTAAACCACAAACTTCCAATGCAAGTTTGAAGACTGTCAATATTTGATGGAAAAGGAGTGATTTCCAAGGGGGAAGTGTCAGTCCGAGCTTAGCTGCTGCCTACCAGCCTGCCAAGAGAATCCAATTCCAATTGCATTATCTGGGTGTCTCAACTGGACTTTTAGTCTGGTTCCATTCTATTTCATCCCAACGAAGGTGTTTACATGCGTTTTAAAAGTTCGATTTTAGCCAGACTAAGGCAAAAATTTTATTTTCTCTTAGTGCATGTAAATGTGCTGCTTGACATTGGACACAGTTGGTGTACCAGACTGATGCATTCAGTATAAACCCACAGTGTAAGGGGATGGGTCCCTTTAAACCAGTAGAGTCCGGCTCACCATCCACTAAAATTAGTCAAAAAGACTCAGCAGGATCAGATCATGCAAAAAGCTAACCAAAAATACCTGTAAAAATGGGTCAAGTCTTGAACTGTTTCTCTTTTCTTTCCCCTTTAAAAACATATCTTATTTTAGGAAAAAAAAAAGCTTTGGGTACAGAGATAGGAGAGGTTGCAGTGCACTCTTCCCCCTCCCATCCCTCGCCCTCCTCCTCTCTCGGAGATGAAAAATTCATCTTTTGACTTTGATTCTGCAATAGCACTTTTGATCCAGATCTGTCACTTTGCTGTGCAGAACTATGTGTTTTTCTAAAAAGGGTCGGTCAACTTGGAGCACAAGAAAAAAGGACAAAAAGAAGAGAGAGAGCGAGAGAGAGAGTGAGAGAGGGGAAAAAAAACCCCAACAGCTCCAGATTCAGTTACACATAAAAGGAAATGTGTCTTTAGGTGGAATTGGACCTATAACTGCTGCTGCTGATCTGCTGAACTTTGTACACACCTCTTGCAGAATTATAGCTGTCAAATTTGATTTTCAAGATGGGGGGGGGGGGTGCTTGTCAGTCTCCTTCTGTAGCCTTGTGCTATCTGGGCTTAATCGTTTTATTACATTTGGACTTAGTGAGAGTGTATGCAGACCCATGCTTTTTTTTGATTACTTTTTGTGAACTTGTAGGTGAGGACACTTTTGCTAAGCTTTACTCTGTGTATGTATGTAAGTTTGTCTGTCTGTTGTATTCCATGTCTACATCTGTGCGTGTATGTTTATGTCTGCTAGCTTGTCTGTGTGCTTGTGAGTGTAGGTGTGTGTGTGTGTGTGTGTGTGTGTGTGTGTGTAGCAAATTTGAGAGAACAGCAGACTTCACAGTTTAGATGCTTACTGCACACTTCTATATTTGGGTGTGTGTCTTGTGTAATGCTCTAAAGTATTTCAGACTAAGTGCAGGCATACACACGCGCAAGTGCACAAACACACACACACACACACACATGAAAATACTTACCATTCTCTGTTTCTCTCTCACCACCTCTCCTTGCAGGTAGGCCTTTATGTTCTAGTCAGAGGGCCTTCACTCAAGCTGTAGGCAAAGGATCCATGCCCTGCATATATTAAAGGGATTATGCTGAATGAATCAAGCCCTAACCCTTACCAAGTGCTGTCGGTAGGTATGAGAACGACGGAATTTGGTGTAACCTAGACCAAATGGCAAAACGGCAGCCAGCGGTACCTGATGAGGCTAGAAAGTTTAGTTTTCTTATTCCCACATCTGTTAGCATTAGCTGCCAGTTCGCAAATTTTATCTATGTTGTACTGTTGTGCTGTCGCTCTTATACCAACTGACAGCACTCGGCAGCCTCAAAGAACGGGGAAATGGGCTGATTGACTCTGGATTTTTCCTTTAAGCAACACTGTTAACAATAACTGTATCCATAACAGTTTTTGTTTGAAGCATTAGCCTCCTGTAGTCAATTAGAAGTACATTTACACAACAGCACGATGAACAGTATTGCTTGGGATTCCTATCAGTGTGATTTTTAGGACATATAGTTATTTATCCTGATTTAGTTCCTGATGAGGTCTTACCCTCTGAAATGTTCAAAAAAAAAGTCAGATAAGGAATAACATAAAATGCTAATGAAGTTTATGAAAATATTGACTAGGCATTGTTTATAAAACATTGTTTTGAAAAAAAAAAAATAGCCTAGAACCGCCTAGAACACTGGCCAAACTGTAGCTGTATAGTACACACACAGATGCAGTTATGTTTTGCACAGGGCAGCACACCTGACATTTTCCTCAGTATTCACACTGCCTTTGTTCAGTATTGTGTTGAAGCACCAGGGTCACTGAATGTGTGTTAAAAATGGATAGGATGCCATAGAGGACGACCCATGAATACTTAAAGATGGCCCAGTTACTGCAATGAATCTCCTGTAATTATGTAAGTATATAGGAACAGCCAAGCGAAATTAAGCAATGACTATTATCAGGTTGATAGCAAATAATTACAGACTAACGCAGTGCCTATTATGGAAGCCCCTGTGGTTACACTATGCTCAATTTAGCTGGAAAGACACACACATGTGTGCGCGCACACACACACTCACACACTTTTTCTCTCGTTCACCATCCTTCTATTTTTTATCCTGTATTCTTACATTTTGTTTTTTTAGCGTTTTAAATCCACTATCTTTTTTTTTATCGTATGTTTTCACGTTCTTCAATTTGCTTAAAACATTTTGAAAACATTTTTGAATTCCCAATGTGTGTTCATTGTGTGGCACTAAGAGGTCACCTGACAGGAACAGTAGACAGTGAAGTTCGAGATGCAGTGGGCACGCGTCAGTAATCTAGTGAGTAGAGACTCCTCTATCAATGTTGCAGCCACACATTTTGTTGCTTTAACCTGCTATCTGTTTTCTCTCTTTTATGTGTGTGTTTTTTCACTCTTCTGTGCACATTCTTTTCTGTTAATGTTGTTCCTTATCATCTTTCGTGATGTTTCCCTGTTCATCACTCCATCCATATTCCTACCCTCCCTCTGCACTTTTCTCTTTATCTTTCTTTCTGTCTCATTTTCTGTCCACCGTCTTTTCTACTTTCCTTTCTTTCTCTCCTCCTCCTCCTCTCTAAGCCTTCCTCCCCCCCTCATCTCCTCTCTTCCCTATATCCCTCCTCCCTCTCTTCCTCCTCATCCTCCTCCTCCTCCTCTTTGAGAGATTAACCCTCCTTTCTGCATCTCCTCTCATCTATCATCTTAATGGGCCCTGCTAGGGAGAGGACCAGGACTGAGGGTTGGGGGGGCAAAGCAACAATTTATGTGTGAAGAGGAGCAGGCCACTGAGCGAGAGAGGGGAGAGAGAGAGGACGAGGAGGAGAGGAGCGTTTGATCTGGGCTGTCATCTGAATGCCGGGCCACAGGCATGGTATCATTTACACACAGAGACAGCCGAGTGCTGGCACACGGACATCACATCCCCCACAATATGCGCGCGCGCACACACACGGACACACACACACACGGACACACACACACAGACATACCCACACATGAACATCAAACTCACACACACACACACACACACATGAACATCAGACCCACCCATACATGCATACACATACATATACACACATACACACTCAGTTGCACAAGCAGATGCATATGCTCATATACACACATTCACACACACACATGCACACACACAGATATGTGGGGACATACACAAACTGTCATTTGCAAGGCTGCTTGCCCCACCCATTACCCCTGCTGCACTTCCCCTCCTGCATCATCTCCCACACACACACACACACACACACACACACACACACACACACACATTTACACATCACTATCCCTCTCTGGCTTGTCAGGCAGGGCAAGGACAGTTCACCATTGAATTGATGCTCTCTGCTGACAGGGTTTTAATCTGTCCTGCACCTCAACCCCTTACACACACACACATACACACTTTGGGATGAACAAACATGCACATACAAATCTCTCTCATACACACAGACACACTCTCACACACCAAAGTTCTTCTGAAAAGCAACTACAAAGTGACACCCTTGTAATTGCAAAAACATCTTTCCATCACTTTCCATGAGACCCACCCCCCCCACACACACACACACAGACACACACACACACAGAATATCTCTCACAGTCATTGCAGACCTCATGCAGATCCTTTAAATGAAGTGTACATATGGATTTTAATAGAAGAAAAACAGATTGTGAACCTAATAGAAAGATGAATTGACTCGACAGATGAGCAGAGATGATGGGTACGGATGGATGGATGCATGAAATGGAGGTCTAGATGGATGGATGGATGGATGAGAGAGGGGGTATATAGACAGATAGCCAGCGGGGCACTGATTAGCATATGGATGTGGTTGATGCCTCCGGTGCTTGAGAATGTTGGGGGGGGGTGGCAGAGGACAACAGAGAGATAAACGGACAGTAAACACAGAGGGATAATAGTTGGGGGGGGGCAGAGAGGTGGGTGGATGGATGGATGGAAAGAACACTCCGTTATAAGATCAAATGACATGACAGTGTGTTCTAAGATTTAAGAGGTTTTTGGTGGTGGATCTGAAAGACAATCAAATAAAGGAGGGGAGGAATGGAGATGTGGAGATATCAGTCACATGAAAAAAGGTGGTCAGAGAAACAAGAGAAGGGTAGGGTTGAAGAGAAAGGGGGAAAGTGGTTTGTCCAGAGAGAGAGAGAGAGAGAGGAAGGGAATGAAAGGGAGAAAGATTGGAGTGACTTCTCTCCGCTTCCTCCCTCTTTCCTCCACTCCATCCCTCTTTTCATTTTCCCATCTGCCTCCTCCTCCACCTCCTCTATCCTCCTCCTGCCTCTTCCCCTTCTCTTTGTCATCCTCCTCTCCTTGCTCCTGTTCCCCCTCGCCCTTAAAAATAACAGACAATGCAGCCACGGCCGAGCAGATGTTGTTTTTAGAAGAGCCTTGCCGTTGCTGCGCCTTGTTACCTTGAGCCAATTAAAAATCAATAAGCTATCAGAGAGAAAGAGAGAGAGGGAGGAAGGGAGTGTGAGTGAAAGAGACAGGGAGGGAGAGAGAGAGAGCACCACGGCAGGTAGGCAGGCCCTCTCACATTGCAGAACTGCAGTGGTGTAGTCTCTAAATACAGCAGCTATTCTCCATAGGGCTCATTGACTGTAAAATGCAGAGGTGACAATTGCCAGCAGCAGCTTCTGTGGCTAGGAAACAAGTAATGGCCCTGTGTAGGTGTCACCTGCATCGCCCCGTGTGGCTCAGCCCTTCATTTGCCAGCTTGGGCCTGCAACCGCAGATGTGAGGTTGAGGTGAGGAGTACACTAGGCACTAGTGAGCTAAAACCCTGGGGTGTTAATATGACTTACTAGCATGTAGCTTAAAGGGATATTCCATTGTATTTGAAGTCACAAGTGGTCTTTATAGGAAAAATAGCAACGAAATTTGGTACTGCATAGACCAAATAGCAAAACAGCAGCTAACGCTAACTGATGGGGGCAAAGAAACCCAATGTGAGTTTTCATTTTCCTATGCCCTTATTGGTTATTGTTAGCTACCAGTTCTCTATTCTGTCAAATTTTCTCATAGTTGATGAACTAGTGCAATGCAAGGATATGTGCAGTATTATGATATGAGGCCTGTACATCTGGGGAAATACTCTATGTGCAATATTATGATTATAATATTATTAAGAAGAAATCAGTAGATGAGGGGAAGTGCAGTATGTCTATTTGTGCAAGTTGAGATCTGTAGATTTGGGCATGTGTTCAATATTCTGATGCATGAGACCTGTAGATCAGTGTGCAATTGCAGTTGAATTTCATGCATTTGTTATATTTATTAATTTGATTTGTCACCCCTGTGATCTGCTTTTCTAAATCAGAATGTCAATGTAAAAGAACAACTCTAGTTTGCATGTTATGTGATTAATTTATATATATATATATATATATATATATATATAAATTATATATATGGGTGTTGGTTGATTGTGCTTTACATCCTCCATCTGATGAAGGGCATGTGCACGAAACATCATGTCTAAGTACTGTAAATGAAACTTGGGAGCATACTGGTGTCGCATAGATAGATTGAACTGCGCCAGTATCTTCCTCTGAGGCGTTGGGAGGGACACATACTAATGTACACACCGTCCACCTCTCTAGCCGCTAGCTACCGTCACAGAGAGTGTCACTATGGCTGTGGTGTCACTGCCTATAAAGGTGTGAGGTGGATAAACCACCTTGATAACTGATTCATTTCCCTCTGATGTATAGGCTTGCTCAGCTGCCCGGGGTGAGATTGAGAGGGTTTTTTTTTTTTTTTTTTTTTTTTAAATGAAGCTGCTTGGCTACCACTGGTAATTGAATGACCCTACAAACACACTGGCTTGGTTTCCTTCCATTTTTTTAATGCAAAATTGGATAAGTTGAAACTAAATCCTGCCTGGATGGTGTGGTATAATGGTTTGAAAGGTTGATAGAAACAGGTTAATTTGCATCAGCTTCTGTTTATTTTTGGCCAAATGCTCATAAACGCTATTAAAATATGCAAATAAGACGGATGGAAAGCCAGCAACCCACTTCTACCCACACCTCCACAGCTACGTCCCTTTGCATTGATTGGCACACACACACACACACACACACACACACAATCCCTCTCTCTCATACATGCTCTGTGTGTGTGCGTGCGTGCGTATGTTTGCGTGCGTGCGTGCGTACGTGCGTGCATGCAAGGAGACGATGTGGGGTGGAGGGGACCCACACAAGAAATACTACCATACTGCTACCGTTCATCAAAATCAGCAAGATTATTTCCCTCTAAATCAGTCCCTATGCAGAATCTCCAGTTCTCTACCTATCATCAGTGTCACTCTGTGGATCTGCGCTTGAACCTCGTACTAATGGTAGAAGACTGCCTCCTCATATGTTTAAACATGCCCCCTCTGGGCTTTGAGTAGGGCACACACAGGCTTTCTGAGAGCATCACACACACACACACACACACACACACACACACACACACACACACACACACCACACACACCTCTCTCCCTCCCTCCCTCCTTAAAGTGACTGTGAAACTACCCCTGTGCCACACGCGACAGCATTTGAGAGAAGGAGCCAAACCAGCCCGTCTGTGCCTCTTTTCTTTCTTTCTTTTTCTCTCTCTCTCTCTCTCTCTCTCGCCCCCCCTTTTCTTTTTGTCCCTCTTTCCAGGCCTGTGGGCTTGCGCTGGCCTTTTAGAAGAATGGGAAAGAAAGCCAAGAGGAAGTAGTGCCATGATGACTGGAAAAAAAGAAAGAAAAAAAAAAAAACAAATGTGTGGTAAAGGAGGGAGAAATGAGGTGGGTGGCGGGACTGCTGTTCTGCTCTTTGAGGAGCAGGTACATGGGACATGCTCCCTTCTGCAGTCACTCTTCACACACACACACACACACGTACGTAGGCACGCACGCACACACACACACAAGCACACACACACACACAGGCCCTTTCATGTAAAGCCTCTGGGCCCTTTTAGAGCAAGTTTTTTTTTTTTTTTTTTTTCTTTTCTTTCTTCTACATTTCCACCCCTCTTTCCCCCATCCCTTTCCCTGAGTCAACACACAAAACACAACACTCCCACGCACAACCACTGAGACTCTCCTTCCCTCTCTCTCTCTCCATCTTTCTCTCTCTTCATGTGTAAATGTGCAAGTGTGTCTGGCATGCTGCTGAACCCGCATGGCACACTCCACACACACACACACACACACCAGTAGATCGATGGTGTAACATCAATGGCCGCTCTGCCGGGGAAACTTCTTGCTGTAAAGGGTTTGCAGACGGATCTGTACCCTGCTGTAGTGTTCACTGACAGCCGTGCTATGGGAACTTCATGCATGTGGAACGGGAGCGTAATGCTGGCATATGGCCCACACACTAACATGACTGACATGCTAGTTATGTAAGAGTCAGAGGAGAGCAACGACTTCAAATCTGTTCTGCTCATTACCTAAATACTTAGCAGCCCTACGCGTAATATCATAGGTTATCATTTGGGAAGGTTTAGTAAGTTTGATAGAGTAACCAATGCAAACTCATCACCCAACATATGTGCGTGCTGCTGCTTTTGAAATGTAGCAGTCTCTATATTTCTCCAGGTGAATCTACATCTTGCCTTCAGGAAAAGCAGCTTTCAGAGCATCTTTGTTGCCTTGTCTTTGTCACCAGGAAGAAATGCTGCTTGTCTGTGTGAGCCATAAGTCCCGTCACTGAAACACGCCGGTGTTATGACAAGGCTGCGGCTCGACGCCGACTCTTCACACAGAGAAGCGAATAAAAGGCTTGCAGGTTCTCACTGATCCAGCTGACACAACTGTAATTACCTGGCCAGAGAAGACACCGTCTGAGATGTCACTATGGTGAGGGGGAAGAAATCCTCCTTTCCTGGCTCCAGACACAGACTGAAATGAGAAAATATCTATTTCTCCCCTTCTTTGCTTGGTGTAAACATAATAGCAAAATCTATTGGGGAAACTGATCTGATGCTGAGTTTTGCATGTTTACATGTCTGTTCTGTTTTCTCACATGACGTTGTTCACCCCTGCTGCTTGTGCTGCCAGTGGATGAATTTGTTTTCGTTTGTAGTTCAAATCTGTAGTTCACAAAAGGGTTAGTTTGCTGCACACTTGGTTATGCACAAGTTTAACAATAAGATGTAGTGATATAGGCACATTAGAACATTATTTTTTAAAAAATTGAATGGTATAGAATTTGCCCAGGTCATTATGTTTTGTTGTGCTTACAGTATTACAGGTCTAGCTCATTTTATCCCAAATGTAAGTGTGTGAAGCCCAAGAATCATTCAGTCTTATCACTTGGTATGGCCCCTGGAAAAGGGAAGTGAATGGGATGACACCAGGCCCACTCTCAATCTCAGTTGAGATGTCCAGGTTGACCCAGGCTACAGAGACACTAAAATACAAGCAGTTGAAATAGCCTGATGCTATATACAGCAGCATCCTTGACAGGACTACATGAGGTGTTTCCCATTCTGTTCTTATGGGTACATGTTCCAGACACTCTCCTCTATGCTCTTCCCACCACCAGCTTTACAGCATCTATAGAGGCGGTCTCCAGACATTACCACCCATCTATACATAGGTCGGTGCGTGTGTGTCTGTGCGCGCATGTCTGTGTCTGTGTGTGTCTATGTCTGTGTGTGTGGGCTGTGCCATGTTGACTGATTTAACTCAACAGGCAATAGCCGTGGGATTTACACACACACGCACACATACTTACACAGTCTGCTAGGAGATTCTTTTTAAAGGCCTGTTTAATACTGTATGACTGTTGTATACTGTATGTTTAAAGCCTCATCTTCTCATGCTAAAAGGCTCCATGCCCAATCTCTCCCCAGTGGTGCAGCAGTCTTCTTTTCCTTCTTTTTTTAGGTTGGACTAACTGAAAGTCTTTAGTCCAGCAGATGAGAAATATGAAAATTAATTAATGTGAAGGAAGAGCTTGTTTCCTCCTAAATTATTCATGAGAACAATCTGGAGTAAGCAAAAAAAAAAGTTTAATTTGGAAAAAAAAAAAAAAAAAACCCTTTTGTTTCTTTGTCATCAGCCATTTAAACACAGTATCCTCTGGTCTATGTGTCCTCATCCTCATTCCGAAAGCTGGATCTGGTGTACAATGCCAATCACACATGTTGTAAATTGGTACAATGCAATGTGTGTGACTGAGATAAACACATACATGCGGTGGGTGGTAGAGTAAAAAGGAGTAGCCTTGTAGGGGTAGCACCTAAACCCTGGTTTGACTTCATGTGTTGTGTTTCTACAGGGTGCTGTCAGTCAACCACACTATTAATGCAGCCTTGATGCTCTCGCCACCAGTCCTCACCAGGCTGAGCTGGGGATTCAACTAGCAGCCCTTCAAAATACCCCTCTTCATGATGAAGACACTGGGATTCAGAATTTAGAATTTTGAACCTGCAACCATCGAAATGCAAGCTAGGTACCATCACTGTACCACAGCAATTCCTTTACCTTGATAAATGTAACATTTTTCAACAGTCAATTAGTTCCCCTGGTGCAACTTTTTTTATTGTTGATCACAAAATCAAAAGGAAAGATCAAAAGATCATTGAAGATCAAAAGGAAACTACAATTACCAAAATCAAATTAAAATACAGACACTTGCAATTTTTCAGAGAGTTCCTCTAAAACAATATTCCGAGAGGTAATGGTATGAGATTTAGCTAGATTCGTTCTTGCTGTGGAACGTTCTAATAATGCCCTAGTGCAACCTAAGGTTAGGGGCACAACGGTGGCAACCAGGATTCCAACCCACAATTTCCAGGCTACTTTTCAGCCATTTTCCTTAACCGCTACGCTACCACGGCCCACATACGTACAGTAAATAAAAGTATCATATGCTGCATATGGGATTGGAATAATTGGGGTGTATTACCATTAGCCAGGCTAGCGCCGCCTAGTGTTTCCGCTCAATTTCTCATTTAGGTCTGGGAGACATAGACTTGCACCGTCTCTGAATGTGGACGGGCTAGCGAACAGAGGGAGGGCTGAAAGCAGTAGCATTGAATTCAAATGGAGATTTGAATGGAGCGAACTTATGCCAGTGGATAGGTTTCAGATGCTTTGCACAAAGTGAAACAATGTAAATGTTACCATAGTGGTCAAAGTAAATTCCTCATATGACTGTGATTGTTATTTAAAGACACACATAACATTTCCATGCTACAACCCTTTAAACAAGATGACAATTTATTATTTTTCAGTTTATGCATGGTCTGCAGTTACAGGTACATTTTGTTTGCACATCTGAGTAAACCAACGATACTTACAAAATCCCATGAACAACATGACTGCTCTGCATGACCTTACTAAAGATACAGTGGCATTTTGGTCTCTCCACACAGAACTACACGTTGGTAGACTGTATGTACTAAAACAATACCAGGTTATAACACTTACAGGGCTTTTTACAATATTTCTGTGTATTCTTGTGACTTCAGAAAAAGTGCATTTGTAACTTGCTCTCTTATTGTTATTCAGTAGCTGAGTACAAAAATAGACACTCAGAGATTACACCCAGCCAACTATATTACAGAGCTCAACAGTCTATGTGAAATCTCATTCACTCTTTCACTGATATTGTGTAGCCGTCAGAAATGGCATTGGATACAATGGTGGTTAAAAAAAAAATCCTGATCATAATATAAGCTTAAATGCATTCCCTTCAGAGACTATAAATTTGCTCGGACAGCATTTTGCCATTTGCCATTAACAGTAATTAAAGCTTTTTCCGGTACCTGCCTCCACACTGTGCTGTAACGCGCACACACACACACACACACACACACACACCATGGATGGAAATATTGCTGTGGGAAAAAAAGACTTTAATGACGGACACAGTAGTCTTAGCTATCAAAAACAGCACCAAAAAGGCACTAGCAGCTGTTCTCTAAAACACATAAATTACAAATGAGAGAGACAAAAATACAATCAGGGAAAAATGAATTGAATGAATGTAACATTTGGGCATTCTTAAAAGCAGCACTGCAGTCCATTCTTCAGACCTGTTTTAAATCAGTTCAACTGAGTCCCTCAATGAAAGAATAATTATGCAAACCTGTACTCCGTAAACACATCTTACAATAGTTTCACTGTAGATGAGCCAGAACTCCAAAGTCCAGAGTTGGTTTCCAGATCACTAATAACACTGAAGTCAGACAACCCATAAGTCAAATGAACACAGAGATTCTAACAGAAAACAACAACTACAACAACAAAAAGACACAAAGGTCAGACTAATTGTCGATCATAGTTGACACTGAACTCCCCTTACATACGCATGCACACACACACACACACATCCAACATTCTCTGTTGGGGGTCAAAGTTCACTGTGGATGCCTCTCCTGTTGGGCGGCTGAGGGTGGCAGGCTGCTGGTGTCTGCAGCTCCATAGAGTAGTGGCATTTACTTGGCTCCTTCACCCACCGTAAGGATGAGTCTGTGCCACAGGTCATCACCACCTGTAGGGAGAAATGGAGAGAGAGAGAGAATTGGAAGAGGAATGAGAAGAAAGGAAAAAAAAATCAAACATGTTCATCGACAAAGAATCAACAAAAATGAGTGAATGTGAAAATGAGTAGAAGGGCATCCATATGCCCTCACTGTCTGTGTTGCCAGTTCAGTGAACAATGCTTTGAGTAGCCTTGAGTTTCATGATTTGATTCATGGACTTGTGCTTCATAGATTCGTTTGGGTGGTATAGTAGTCATTCTGAAACTGAAAGCGATGTAATCCCATAGCTTACCACTATTTTAGCTAGCGCTCTGGCCTACTAAGCCCCTGTGAGCTCAGAATGTTCTAGAAAATAGTTTTGGCAGCAAAACAAGAGATGTGTTAAGGTCACACTGGGCAGTCGGTAAACACCGGACTAGAATGCGGCAACAAGGTTTTCAAGGCTAACACAAGTGCGCCCGCGCGCGCACACACACACACACACACACACACACACACACGTACACATACACACACACACACACAAGCACTCTCAGACAACTGGAGCCTCTTCTAGATCTAACAGGAAACTGAAGATGCCTGTAAGTGGGGGAAAATATCTTCAGCTGTTACAAACCAGCAAGGGCCCGTGGATTTTGTTCCGTCTTATCAAGTTAGATCACACACACACACACACACACACAAACACACACACAAGCACACAACCATCTGAGCAACCTTGGCACAGTGGCAAGGAGCAGGTACACACTTCTCAGTGCCTCTGACAAGGATGACGAAAGTCCAGTGAAAACACTCGGCTGGTCCCGAACAATGGGAGTGGACGCGGCCGCAGTGTAATGCCAGTCTCACTGGAGTCAGGCGCCAGAGGACTATCAAACTGACTGTGGCGCCGCCACAAGCAAACGGAGAGAGAGAGAGGGAAAGAGAGAGGGAAAGAGAGATAGAGGAGTGCTAGAGGATCAGAACCCCCTCAGGCATCTGTCTCTCCACGGGGCCTCTCACACTCCCACTCAATGGGACTGTCACTCTGTGTGTGTTGTGTGGATGTGTGTACAAGTATGTGTGTGTTGTGTGTGTGTGTGTGTGTGTGTGTGTGTAAAAGTATGTGTGTGTATTTGTGTGTGTCTATATCAGGGTGTGTGTGTGTGCGTGCGTGTGTGTGTGTGTGTGTGTTTCAGGCACTAGTGGTGTTTAAGCAGGTGGCCTGTTGTATCAGTTCAGTGGCGGGCTGAGTGCCTAGGGGAGTAATGTAACATCCTCTAGAAGGTTTATCACTCACACTCACCCATTGTTATCACTGAATCAATTACTAGAAATACTGCCCAAGGTTTTGTCTGTTTGTTTTTATCGGTCTCACTTTCTCACATTTGGCCTCATGTCGTATTTTCCTGCGGGAGAAACTCCCGTGGCCCCAGCAGCTTCCTGTCCGTGCAGCACGCCTGACCCAAAATTGGTTCCCCTTGACACTGTGTCTTTCTTTCATTCTACTTTGCCAGTCGCTTTGGTGTTTTTAAAAAAGAAAAAGAAAGAAGAGAAAACTGAAATAAATAAAGTCATTTAAGTAACTGACATGGCTCTAGAAAACATTTGGAGTTTATAGATTAGCTTGTCACTAGTACTACTACTACTACTACTAGTTTAGCTTTACACCAAAACCTCTGTAGTGTTGCTTTAGAACCTTACACATACAGGCATGGCAGGCAAGCCCAGAGTGATTTATCTGAATTGGTGATGAAGGCTGCTCAGTCCTCTGTTGTGTAGGACAATGATTAGCCCGAGTTGTTTTTCTGTGTCGATTTGGCTGTTTTGTGATGTGATATGATGTGTGGCATATACATTCAATGATGGTGGTTATGTTTTGATCATTACAATGGACATATTCACACTACTTATTTTATTGTCACTATTGATTATTTAATAGTGTGCTTTGTGTGAAATTTCAGACAAAAATGGAATGAAATGAAAGGACCAGTCTTTCTCTCTCTCTCTCTCACACACACACACACACACAGGTGCTAATGAAATTATTGGACTACCAAATTTAGCTTAACTCCAATAAAGCACTGGGCCAAGCCAGAGACTCTCTGTCTTTCCAATCACTGTGGAGTTTCATGGTAATGAACCCGCTTGGGAGTCTTGCTCTGCCTCACACATGCACACAGAACACACACACGCACACACACACACACATACTTACACACTTCACACAGCTCTCTTTAGCTCAGCGCGCTCTGAAGCTCATTTTGGTGCCCAATGTGTTCCGTTAAAAATGTAACACATTTAATCATCTCTTTTTCCTCCTTTCCTCCCTCCCTCCTCCCCTTCCTTCTTCCTCCTCCTCTTCTTTCCCCCTCCCAACCTCTCTCCCTGTCTTTTCAAAGAGCAGCACTAAGTAAATGCAATCGGTAGATCTCGACACACTCCGCTCCGCTCGCTCGCTCGCTCGTTCGTTCGCTCGCTCGCTCGCTTACTCATTTGTTCTTTTACTAGTTCGTTCCCCCGCGCTCTTCGTCTCTTTGCCTGAAGAAGACGAGTGCTTTTGAAAACCCCTCTAATTGAAACCCCTTTGATTTGGCCACTCTTTTTAAAAACGGTGAAGA
This sequence comes from Tenualosa ilisha, assembly GCA_015244755.2. Taxonomy (NCBI): domain Eukaryota; kingdom Metazoa; phylum Chordata; class Actinopteri; order Clupeiformes; family Clupeidae; genus Tenualosa; species Tenualosa ilisha. Next base: position 4,912 of record PYXC01000092.1, on the reverse strand, counting down.
GTGAAAGTGGAAGGTCAAGCATTTCCTCTACCAAAGTTTTCATCAACCTTTACAGTTTAGATATGAACAGAATCAAGTAGAGAATTCGTGTGTGTGTGTGTGTGTGTGTGTGTGTGTGAATGAGAGAAAGAGAGAGAAGTGTTAGCGATGATGTAACGTCACTGTACACAATTTCTGACCCCACTGGCATGAGAGCCATCTTGTCATTCCTTCAAACAGACTCTTCATGGCAGACACACACAAACTCTTAGCAGCAGGTGCGTCCAACAACCAGAGCGCGACTTGACAGGGGACACTCATGAGATGCTGCAATGCCTCTTGGGTGTTCAAACAATCTTTCTTTTTTCCTCCCTTTCCTTTCTTTCTTTTCTTTCTCCTTTTTTCTTTCTCCAGGAGTACCTTTTGTTCATCCACAGAATTGTCTGTGGAGGCAAAGCTTGATAAAAAGGTTGCTATGGAGACCACTGGAGGAGTATAATAACCCTCATTTTTTTCTTCTCTCTCTCTCTCTCTCTCTGTGTGTCTCTCTCTCCCTCCGCTCTCTTTTCACCACCCACCCCTTCAATCTCCCCCACCCACCCCCTATGTGAAGGGCATCAAGAAGTCAGCTCATAAAAGTGCTACTGTTGTAATCCTGCTTCAGCCTCCCACTACGTCACACAGATGTGCCTGTGGTGTGTGTGTGTGTGAGTGTGTGTGTGTGTGTGTGTGTGTGTGTGTGTATGTATTGGGGAGGGGGATGTTCATGTACCTGCAGTAACTAAGAGAGCACAGCACTTCATCAACACTGTCTCATGAAAGAAAGAATGTTCCAGAACGCTTAGCTGTGCTGCACCCCTGTTCGCCCTCGTACTGCTTTGGCAGATAAAGCACTACCAACCCAGGCTATAGCTTGTAATCTAAACCCTATTGTCCAACATAACTAATAGCAGCAACACTTCACTCTCCGAGTCCCTTGTTTTGTTTCAGTAAAGGTAGTGTAACCAATTCTGGAACTCAGTGTGTGGTGTGTGTGTGTGTGTGTGTTGGATGTGATGTGTGTACGTGTGGTGGTCTGATGTGCGACACTCAGACTTCTTGTGTGTGTGTGTGTGTGTGTGTGTTGTGTGTGTGTGTATATATATGTGCACACTCTTTACCTGAGTAGACCTGGTGGGGCCCTGCCAACATGGTTCTCCTCGATCATATTTCATAATTCCATAGGGGCTCTCAGGTGGTCCTGCCCAGGCATCCCACTTCCTACGCACGCACACACGCACACACGCACACACACACACAGACACAGACAAATAGAGAGAATGAGAAAGAGTCAGAGTGAGAGACACTCATACACTTGCAAACAAAAGACAGTAGTCAATGAACAAGCTCTTCAGATAAGAACAAATTCCAAGCTACTTCGGTCACAGTATAGCTGTATTTTCTGGAACCTCTTTTTGATCATGAAGATGAGAATGACCCTGACACGACACACAGGTGTGTGTGTGTGTGTGTGTGTGTGTGTGTGTGTGTGTGTGTGTGTGTGTGTGTGTGTGTGTGTGTGTGTGTGTGTGTGCGCGCGCAGCAGCATCTCAATCTGCACTTTGATGTAGTGACTAACCGAAGTCTTAGTCACTGCTGGAGTCTACCACATACTAATGAGGTGAACCAATGGCCCAAAAAGCTCAGCAATGATTCATTTACGATATAATATAGAGTTGGAATAAAAGCAGACTGGGATCACTGTTGAACTGAAAGCACTGAATTTAAAGCACTTCGTGTCTATTAGCAGGACTTGTCATGACTTGTTCTTTGTATGACCCCTGTGATGCGAAAAACGACCTTTGTTGTAAACCATAAACCTGCAAGAGGAGTGGAACATTTGGATGTGGAAATGGCAGAGAGGAGAAGTTAAATTTTTTCTAGAAGATTTGTGTTACAAACAAGAAATTGTGATTTGCTGTGTGTGTGTGTGTGTGTGTGTGTGTATTGGTGAGGTCAGAAGACAAAGGAGATGTTTTACTATGTTGGACAACAAATTACAAGTTAGATAAAGATACAGCATTCTTTTGAGCAAAAAGATCTATTTCTGTGTGTGTGTGTTGTGCAGGTCAGTGTATGAATATGTGTGTGTGTGGGTTTGTGTGCATATATGTCTGTGTGCATGTGTGTGTGTATGTGTGTAAGTGAACATGAGGCAGGAAGGCAGGAGAGGCACAGACTAGCAATGTTTTTGAGTGTGTGTGTGTGTGTGTGTGTGTGTGTGTGTTAGCAGTGCCCACTGTTGGCACCGAGCCACAGCAAAATATTAATTAGCATTAGTCAGAGTTAATTCTGCGTGGCGCAGCCACTGCTACCACCACCACTGCTCCACCACAGAGAGAGAGAGACAGAGAGAGAGACAAGGAGAGAGGGAGAGAAAGGGGAGGCCGACACACCACTGAACCCCAGCCTAAATGAAGCACACTCACTCACGCCCTCTCTCTGAAGAGACACATAATTAATTCCAAGCAAGCCGATGGGAGAGAGATGGGGAGAGAGGGATGGAGAGAGAAGGAGAGAGGGAGAGAGGGAAGGAAGGATAACATTGAGGGAGAAAGATGTAGGGGTACAGAGAGAGGGGGTAAAAGGAGAGAGAGATAAAGAGAAAAAAAAAAGAAAGATGGAGAGAGAGACAGAAGAAGTAAATGAGTGGGTGAGCCTGCCCACATGAGCAATATTGCAAGGAGGAAGCAGAGCTGATGAAGTCTATGTCTAGTCCTCCTCAGGATTGGTTTACGAGATGCAGCTATTACTTTGATTTCCTAGGGCATCCGTCATGGCTTGTTATAGTTATAACTGTATGACTGACTGAAGGCCCTTTCCTCCCACTGGCTCTCTGCTCTAATAGGTTCTCAGTCTGAGCTGAGTTCCCTTCTCTCTGAGCTGGGTTCCCTTCAGAGCTCTTTCACCTTCAAATAACAGCCTCAAGGGTGGTGCTGTGGCACTGCAGACCACAATGCCCGTACATGCCTGTACCATATATGTTGACCCAAGGTTCAAGCCTGACCTGAGGTCATCTCCCGACCCCACCTCATCTCTCCCTCCCATTCACTTCACCTGCCTCTTTTCACCATCACAACAAGGGCAAGAAGCTTAGAAAATTCACAATCGTCTTGCACAGCCAACTGTGTCTTGAAGCCAGGTGCTGGTGGGTTGCAGATTCACAACTTGCAGATAAAAAAGCATCACCACCGCACACTGGTAGATCTACTTGTCTTTACTGAGCAGTGCGTTTCTCAGTGTGCTTCATCAGGTTAACTGGCAAAGCTTATTTTGCCTGAACAAATATGTAGTCATATAAATCTGCACATGGGAATACTTCAAATCTGCTTTGATCAATGAATGCTTTGTGCCTAGGTGGTCATGGGAGATGGTGACTGCTCTGTTTCTGTGTCTCTGTGTGTGTGTGTGTGTGTGTGTGTGTGTGTGTGTGTGTGTGTGTGTGTGTGTGTAGGGTAGGACATGGCCCATGTTTCTGTGAGGGAGTTGTTCCCATCACCACATCACCAATGTCTGCTATGCCAGGCTTGATTTACTTCCTCTCCACAGGGCAGGTCATCCTGAGGTGAAGCCTGCTCTTAGGAGACACACAATGTCTTTACTTTCTTTCTATCTCTCTCTCTCTCTCGTTCAAATTCAAATTGCCATGACTCAGTGAAGCATTGTTGCCAAATCTGACATACAATAATACAACCAGATGCAATATCACTTTGAGGAGAAAAATGTTAGCTCTTGTTGAAAAATGTTAGCTTGCGTTCTCTATCTCATACTCTCTGTCTTTGTCACACACACACACACACACACAAAACCACACACACTCACTCACACCACTCTCTTGTGTTTTTGATCAGACCCTCTGTTGACGGCAGGGGCCTTCAGATGTGCATCAGCGGTGCCTGAGCACTTGGCAGGCCAGGAAAAACCACTGTCTACTGCTACCGGCTAGGACACACACACACACACACACACACACACACCACACACACACACACACACACACAGACACAGGAATAGTTTCAGGATTTGCAATCTTTCTGCCCTTCTATTTCTTTTACACACATGCACACACACGTATGCACGCCCGCACACACACTTTCAAGGTCCGTGTTTTCAGTCGTTGTCTTTCTATTTCCTTTACACACAGTGTGTGTGTGTGTGTGTGTGTGTGTAAGTGTGAAAGAGAGAGAGAGATGGATAGGAGGAGGAAGATAAACATACAGCACACTAAAATATGTCCAGTATCGAATCTGAAGACTGACTTTTCCACCTTCTTTCATTCTTCATCCCTCTCTATCTGACTTTTTTTTCACTCTCTCTCTCTCTCTTTATTTCTCCCCCTCTCTTTCCTGACCTCCTTCCAACCTTGTTCTCAAGCAGGGCATGTATTGCAACCCTGTCAGGCTTCCCTTGGGGACTCCTACCAGAACCATCAAATTAGGGCCCCAACTCGGCCCAGCTATAGGCCCAGTGCTTGGCTCACTCCCCCAGGCAGAGGGGACTTGGGCTGGGCATGTGGCGCCGCACGGGTCCTGGGAGAGCTTGTTAACACACCTCCTCCACTTCACATGAGCCCCGGCACAAATCACCAAGGCCAAAAACACACAGCGCTTCTCTCTCAATACACACACACACACACACACACACTGCTCATAGTGCTCACACATTACACATGCTCTCTCTCTCTCACTCTCTCTCTCACACACACACATACACACATTTCTTTCATAGTACTCACACATCACACATTCTGTCACAAACACGCATGCACACACATGCACACACACACACACACACACACACCAAACACATACACGCACACACACACACACACACACACACACACGCACACACGCACACACACACACACACACCTTAGTATACTGCATTACCTGGG